>JAVQIZ010159113.1:0-35407 GCA_036023535.2 Galaxias brevipinnis
GAGATGCCCATACTTGGAGTATAGTTGTTGATCATGCTAGAAATATGCAGTGACCGTGAGCATCCTGCACGTCTTCTTTGCGCCAGTTAGGGAAAATAATTACACTAAGCAAACGGAAGGGGTTGCCAAAATCACCTCCTACAGAAAAACTGCCTCTAGTAAAATTAAAGCAGGGATTATTTGTAGTAAGGGTATGCGTGGAAAAAAAGGTTTAATGGCCAAAGTACTTTAAATAAGCTAAAAAAAGAGATTAACAGAAGGATGGGCAAATCAGCAAAGGCGCTTAAGTAATGTGTATTCATATACAACAAAGCATTTTTTTATAAATAAAAAAATCACCTCCTAAAGTGTGTTATGGTGTTCCAAAGGACTGCATTAAAAGCCTACTCACGACGAACTGAATGCAATTTCTCATGACTTCTTTTCAACATTTACACTGGCTTAATCCCATTTAAAGATGCAGTATGCAAGTTTGAATTTCTAGCAATAAATTACTTTTTTTATGTTTTTTTACTTTTATTACATACCTCCTGGAGGATATCATTAAACCAAATGCTCAGAGAGAAGGTGCGCTATAAATGAGCGCCCTGGGCCCTGTCTTTAGCTTTTAAAAAGTCTTGGGACGACCGCCTATCTCCAACCAATCAGGAGAGTTTTTTCAGTAAGGGCTACCTGCCTGTCAATCACCTCGCGTGCACACTCATAGGTAAAATCCCTACTCACAGCATCACCCTCCAAACCAGTTTGCGTTGCAGACAAAAGTAGCAGCAGTGTGAACTAGTTGCAAGGCGTTTGAAGTAGTTGCATGTCAATACTTGGATTGTCAAATCGCCATGTGTAGTTTTAGAACGTTAGGAAGTATCGCGCCAGATTTATGTCAAAAAGGCATTATTCGTTTACATGCATATGTTGGATACATTGGCAACATTAGTAGCTATGGGGCAAATCGCAGCTAAATAAAAACGATTTTCATGCACTAGCTCATACTAATTATGAAATTGTTTTTGTTTACGTTAGCCTATATGTAGTTACTATGGAAACGGTCATTTGTGTCTGCGTTCGTTGCATTGGCTTGAACCACTCAGTTTTAGACCCCGTCCACACGCAGCCGGGTATTTTTGAAAAAGTGTTTCCTCCTTTTAAAAAAATCTCTGTCCACACAAGCACAGCTAAAAAAAATCTCCGTCCACACGAAAACGCAAAAAAACACTGTCAAAGAACGCCAAACATCAGAGGGAAGACCACGCCCCCCGTGGGGGAAAACAATCCGCGAAGTTGAATGGGAGTCAATGGGAAATTGGTGGACACCGCGTCTCTAAAGATCTTTAACAGAAAATGTCAACAACAGCTTACTTCAGTACACTTCTGCCCGAAGAAAGGGCTAGATATATACAAACGCTAAACCTGATTGACTCGCTCAGTGCCCATTTTCTGTCCCAAAATCAAAACAAAAGCGGTTGGAAATCTAGGTAGTCTATATTTTAGACCGTTGGTATCTACAACCAGTCTAGCTAAATACTACTAGCAAAACGAATGTATCTGGGGAATTGATATCAATCATCATAGCTACAAATAATTCACAACGGAATCTTAGATAGGTCAAAAAGTTAATTTATTCTCTATCTGACACAAAATGTTAACTGCACATAAAGACGTGAATTGTATCGGGATAAAGTCCCCGTTGCGTTGCTAGGGAGCCCTTCTGTTTGTTTATAGCCGGCTTAAGCCAACTATAACGTCTTTTTGGCTCAGTTGTAGTACAAATAACCACGCAACAGCTTTTCGGCATAGTCTCAATTTTAGTTTTAAAGATATAAAGAAAACTGTCCAATGCAAGTCAATGGAAAGTGCAGCTTTGTTTCCCCCCACGACGTGGGCGTGGCCTAAATGCGCTCTGTGTCTATGTTGGCCAATCATAAGCTTGAAATCAAAAAGTGTGCCTTAGGGATTGCCAAGGCAACGTCAGGCTGACAGTTTGGCTACATTTGAACAAATGACGTCTAAGGACCTAAAGGCGCACACTCTGATGTAACAAAGGAAAAACCTCCGGCTATGATAGTTTTTGGTGTCCACACGTAAACACTGAGAACGGCGTGTTTTTTTTAAATCCAGGGCTTCAAAAACCTCCGATTTCAGTGACGAAAAACGCCGTCTACGTGGACGAAAGCCCAAAACGGATAAAAAAAATACTCCGTTTTCAAAAATACCCGGCTACGTGTGGACGGGGTCTTAGAGCGTTTACGGTTAGACGTTCTGGATTCTTTTGTTTCCAAAGATATGCACAACATACACATGATTCATGAAACACTGCCTTGCTCAGGCTCAATAACTCAAGTCAGAGCGCGCACGGGCATGTGTGGGATGGGCCATTGAGGGATAGGCGGGACCAAAGGAAGGTTGGCCTTTTTGAGTGTTGTGATTCAAATTATTGCTATTTTCCCCTCTGGAACTACATACTGCACCTTTAAGTCTTTCTTGGAGAGACTGGAGACTTTCTTCTCTGTAAAAGTCTTGCATTTTGCACACACAGAAAGTTGTGATATCTAATTGCTTTATGCCAAAAATAAATTTACTTGCGTTGATTCAGAAGTCAGACAAGAGTGTCAAGATGAGACACTGGTAGAAAAGTGATAAGGAAAAGCTTAGTTTGATAATGATTTAGCTTTGTGAGCAGACCTGAGAAGGTCAAAAAGATTGCTTGATTTGAATAAAATTGGCTCTGTAACAAAGCTAAACATCTTTGAGCAATCCAAATGTTATCATGAAAGACTGAGTCATCATTACCGGGTTTTAAGGGAGAAAAATTTGGGTAGAGATTGGGGCAGTTTGGCTTTGATTGCAGCAGCACAGTGTCTGCAAAAGATCCATTTTTACACAGTGGATGACAATCAGTGAATCAACTAGCAGCTGCTCTTGCAAAATTAATGGGGATAAGGTCAGTGAGGGGGTGACAATTAATGATTCAGTGTACTTTTTACCTTGGGTTAGGATTCTCTCCCAATAGCTCTTCCAGGGTATCTAGAAAATCGACATAGTCAGCAAGGCCTTTAACATGCTTCCTTAACGGGTCAGACTCAGCAGGTGCATATCCCTTTCCTCCAAGCTGGATAGCCCTCACAAATGACATAACCGCCTAGAAAGCAAAAGATAGTCCAATGGTTGTGACTGCCACAGCTTATTTTAACAGGAATAAATTAATTGTTGTTAAAAAAAAAAAAAGATTACCAGGAACAGGGAAGTGTCTTTTTCAAGTGCAGCATGCTTCAGATCAGTAAAAGCAGTGCACCCAAGTGAGCGATTAGGCGTGTTAAGGGTATGTGCAAGGGCCAAGTCGTTTTTAGAGTTGACCAGTAGGCCCAAGTAGGAGTGGAAAACCCTCCTCACCACCTTTTTTACCTGTTGGACAATCTCAATTATTACATAAGCCAACAGTTGAGATGATAATAGACCAAGTAGGAAATGTATGCTTCAGCCCAGCATTGTATAACACTCATGACCCCATCTAAAAGGTAGGAAGACATTTTCTAGTCTCATAAATTATCATGGGACATAGAAAAGCTAAAGGAAAAACTGGGCTGCTGAAGTCCTTGTCTTGGTCCACACTGTGTTGTGATTACTTAAAAACCAGAGGCCTGGTAATTAAATTAACATCACACTCTTGAATATGAGACATGGTTTTATGTTTGATCTGAATGATTTTGCGTTTCTGTTTTTGATACTAGAAATTAAATTAGTACAGAGAAGACTAAATGCAAGTCTGAAATGTGGTATGGTCAAAACAAAAGGAAAACATAAGTTTTTTTGCACAACTACAGAAGTCAAGATAATAATAAAAGCATGACCACCTTCACATGTGCTTATAGATGGCTGAACTTCCAACGGATTTTTATACACGTTCCCCATTTTATATATTATATGCTTTGATATGATTAATATGTGCTACTGTAACCTTCGATTTGTGGGGTCTGGACTTGCTGGATGGTGTGCAGGGGACTGAGGTATCATTGCTTTCATTTAGAGGCCACATTTCAGAGGGCTCGTTGTCTTCTCCTAAGAGAAAGTGGAACAGCTGGACCTTGGCAACCGAAACAGAGATTGGTATTAAATTGTTGGAATGACCTAATTTGTGTTATCTAGCTAAACATCAAGCCATATCAGCCTAGTTTGGACCAGGCATACCCACTGTGCTTAAAGGCTCTTCTGGGTCTGAGTCCACTTTCAGTTCTTTGTACATGGAATAGATATCAATCAGGTCCACAGTGTTTGTGCGCTTTAGAAAAGACTCATATGCTTTCTTGATGAGCTCATAGTTCTCTGGGCATGAAGAGTTGTGGAGTGTTAGGTGAAGTTTGTCTAATAGTAAGTGTTTCCAGGCCAGTAGAACGTCACTCAGGGCAACACTAAACTCTCCATTCATCTGTAGGATAAAACAAAAGCAGAGGTGATATCGCTGGTTATTACTGTGAGAGTCCATTGCAGTTGCAATCACAATTGCATTCTTACATATGCAACATTTGCCTTGTTTTCTAAAATGAGTTTGCGGCTGAAGGAAACTAATTTAGAACAGAAATTAGTTTAATTTGACTAATGAAAATATGTTTATATTGGTATTAAAAGTGTGAAATGTATGATATAGTGACCTAAAGTTCATAGATCAAAGATAACATCCATTGCTGTCTTTTGCTTGACTGTACCACCTCCTTGGAACACAAAATCCTACCCAACATCTTATTTTATGAATGTACCAAAAATAGGGATTGGTGTCCATTTCCTTTCAAGATCAAGTACTCCAGATCCAACACATATGCCTACATAACTAACACATTTTAAAAGTTTGTACTGGCAGTCATGCCTACCTGTTTATTAACCTCTGCTATAGCAAGTTGTAGAACCATCAACATCTCATCTCCCCCATGTATGGTAATTCTGTCTGACTCAAGGATCCGATGACCTTCTCTCCTAAATATTCGTATCAGCGTCCTCAGCTTGTCCTCCATTGCAGCAATTGCTAGTCTACTCAAATTAAAACACAGAATGATTACGTTCACAACAGCGCAGTTGACATGCACATTATACGTGCGCTAAAAACGTACATGCACATGAGCCAGAATAATCAATAAGCTACAGTTCGAATGTATTCCTAACACGAAATAAATTAATGTTACAATCAGAAAATTACGGCCAGTATACCTTTTGAAATTTTCCAATAATACCTCATCAAGGTCAGGATGACCGCCTTGTTTTTGTTACAGGAAATCTATATGCCTTTAGAAATTTAAATCACCAGTACTATTACCTTTTCGACCAATGGAAACGTTTGTCTATGTGGTGCAGTCTTCTAATAATCCGTAAAAAATATCGTAGCATATATGTCGATGTATAGTGGTAAAATACTGAAAATTGTTTCTTAATAATGTAAATACACCTTTATTAAATTATCTATCTTGCTCATCACTGCTTTTAATGCATTCAATCTTTTCACAAATATGTCTACGTCCCTTAAAATTTGCCTGAGGATAGAACCTTCCATTACGTATTTCCTACCCGGAAACGGTTGAAAACATGAGTGAATGGCGCGCTAAGGAGTACGGTATGGACATGTTACACAGTTGCGAATTGGCACACTAATAATTAGATATATTACCAACACAGTTAGCTGTATTTGTACTCGTTTTTCGAATTTTTAAGACGTAGTGTCATAAAATACATAGCTATGTTTTGTTTATAGCTAACGCCGATAGGTGCCTTCAACGATGAAGAAATAACGTTAGTATTTAATAGTAACGTTTACGTTATTAGTACGTGAACGACGTTACCACCACGTCAGGCTACATTGCATTGTTCATTGTGAGAAATGCATTTTTTTTTGGAGGGATTGTTTGACATTGCATTCTGTCTAATTTGGTGTCCTGTCTTGATTTATCTAACTTTAGCTGTACCTACATATCATTTTTTCGATTGTATTTTTTTCAGTAACCCTTCATTATGTGTTTATTAGGCTACCCATTCTTAGACAGCCCCAAGAGTAAACAAGTAACGTATGCGTCGGATGTACTCTCACCGGCCACTATGTCGTCTGCACATCCATAATGCGATTCTCCCATTCCACCACATCCCAAACGTGTTCAGTCTAGACCAGTAGTCTATGGGATTGAGATCTAATGACTGTAGAGGCCATCTGAATGTCGCAGCACAAATCGAGACTCATCAGACCAGGCAACGTTTTTTCAATGTTTTGTCTAATTTTGGTGAGCCGGTGAAAATTGTAGCCTCAATTTTCTGTCTTTGCTGACAGGGATGGCACCCTGTGTGGTCTTCTGCTGCTATAGCCCATGTACTTCAAGGTTCGACCTGTTACACGTTCAGAGTGGTTCTTCTGAGTACCTTGGTTGTCACAAGTGGTTATTTGAGTTACTGTTGTCTTTCTGTCAGCTCGAAAGTCTGGTCATTTTCTCTGACCTCTGCAGTCAACAAGGCATTTTCGCCCACAGAACTTCCGTTCAATGGATATTTTCTCTTTTTCTGACCATTCTCCGCAAACTCTAGAAATGGTTGTGCCCAGGAGATCGGCAGTTTCTGAAATACTCAAACCAGTCTGTCTGACACCAATAACCATGCCACGTTCAAAGTCACTCAAATCACCTTTCTTGCCTGTTCTGATGTTTGATTTTAAACTTCAGCAGATCATCTTGACCATGTCTACACGTCTAAGTGCATTGAGATGCTGCAGCTGATTTAGATATTTGCTGTAAAGGATAGTTCAACTTTTTGGGAAATAAGATGTGTTCCTTTTTATCCCTAGTCAGATGAGATGATCATTCGTATGATAGTACGTCCAATAATGAGTTCTTTAGGTGAGTAGGTAGGAAAATGTAGCTTAGATTAGCACAAAGACTAAGCCATCAGTAACAGCTAGGGTGTACCTAATAAAGTGGCTGGTGGGCGGTATATCCTCTGTCTTTTGAAATTATTACTACATAGTCCTGTGTGTTAATAGGCCACCATATTAGTATTTTTGAGTGAACCCTTAGAATAATTCATTACGAAGTAACTTAAGCAAATGCATAATGTGTTAACGGTATTATGTAACACTACTGTTTGTCTTGCTTCCAGGACTGGTGTAGGTGCTTCGTCTAAAATTGTGGCTCTGCCTGAGATTTTTATAGAAAGCAGAATGCAGGAGGATTCCAGTCGCAGTCCTAGCTACACTGTGGCATGTGATGATTATGTCCATGTGGTGGAATTTTGCCCCTTTGACAGTGGCACAGCTTCATCCCTTCTGGCTTATGGGGGTAACCAGTATGTTGTAGTTGCCGCCTGCCTCTTTCAGGTGAGTGCTTGTGAGTTCCAGACCATATATTGTATGGTGTCCTTGTGTTTTTAGAAAGGCGCTTATAAATCCCTGTTATTATTATTATTATTATTATTATTATTATTATTATTATTATTATTATTATTATTATTGTGCTGCCTACATGTGATTGTAAATCAATCTTTCTTCAGGAGGAAGACATTGAAGTGGAAGGTGTGGAATTTACTCTGCTGCGTGCATTCCATCATGAATCACGCGTGGATGCTCTTGCTTGGAGTCCTGAATCACGACTTGACAGGTTACCCAACATCAGGTACATACCAAACCTCGTATTTAATATCGTCAATGCATGCCTTCGTTTACTATTATTATTATGAAGTTTTAATATTTTGTGCTTTGGTAGTCCACATATAATTACATTTGGTTAAAGAAAGCTTAACTTATTTCTTTAATCATAGCTTGTACATGAGGTTAGGTGCATTTGAATAGATGCAGTGGAGGAAGAACAGTAGACATAGGTCATTGTGTGCGTGGTCATCACAGAGCAGCTGGAACTTCACAAAGTTATTTCAGGTGGTGTGATTCTGTGGGAGCTTGTTAGAAAGCAGGGTTTCCTGTTAATTTGAACAACCGATGGGAATGTCATCGCCCCTTGGGAGGTGTTTCAGGTTGTTGTAATTGAAAGAGAAAGGCAGCAGTACTTCCTGGCCTTCTGTGGTTAACTCTGCAAGGCCCTGGGGGCAGCCCTGTGACGTGCACACATGTTATTGCACTGATGGCTCCCCTGCTCTAGTTCCATCCCTCCCTTCGTCTTTCACGTAGCCATTCCTTCCAGGAAAAGAACAGTGTTCTCTCGAGCGTGCCTGGAGAGGGGGCCAGAGAGAGGGAGGTAAGGGGCCTGCTCTGGATTGCTGCCAGCTTCAACCAGGCCAACATGCAACGTCCAGTCAGCCACATTTTGGTTGGAACCAATGCAGATTGCTACAAGTTGAACCATTCTTTTTTCACTCTGCAGTTTAAGTTTAGAGAAGCTTCTAAGACCAACTGATTCTTAGGAATGTCATAATGATAGGTCACTGAACCATTCTAAAACATTTACGCTCTTTTAGAACCTTCAGTGTAGAAATTACTTCAAACAATGCTTTGAAGATCTTAGGAACCCTTAGTAAAAAAGGGTTCCATAAGGTGCTTAACTGTCAAGGCATTGGCATACGGTATAACTTTAACAAACTGTACTGCTTTCCACAGGAGACTGTTCTGGATCCAAGTGATGACATCATTATGCTATATGTTTGTTTTTATATGTGTGTTTTTCTTGTCATATGAAAGTGTCATTATGTGATAATTGCAGGCATTGGTTGATTAAAAAAAATATATAATGTTTCAGCGCTGGCTTTTGTTTTTTGACAAAGGCTTATGTGGCATGAGGAATCTTGTAAGTGTAATGTATATACATGTGATGTATGTATATACATATACATTTGTGTTCAGCTTTCTTACTTGATATTGTTAATCCCTTAAAAAAATTTCTCTTCAGATTTTGCACTGCTTCAGCTGACAGTAAACTTAGGCTTTTGACTTCCGATCTTCAGAATAAAAATGATGTCAAGGTATCTAAACGTCTCAACTAGATAGGCTATAATTACTCTTCTGAATTGGTGTAAAGCTGGTTTTCACCAAATACGATTTCTCTTAAAATTCCATGTATGATTGGTATTATAATAAGATTCATAAAATGTTCTTTGTAAGTTCAAACTTGTGCATACTTGCTTTTTTGACTTCTGTTGTCCAGGTGATGGAGGGCCACACCAGCTACATCAATCACTTGGTGTTTGAGCCCACAGAGGGGAAGCAAATAGCTTCCGTCAGTGATGACCACACTTGCAGGTCAGAACAGCAGTTTTTTTCCTTTTCGTTCATAAAATGTGTGTGATCCCTGCTCTTGATTCTGTGTTCTGTTCTGTGTTAATGGTGCAGAAAGTCCTAACTTTGTTTCCACAGTGAAACCTAACGCTAAGGACAACACACCCCAGTGTTACTGTGCGTAAGCACAGCGCTACTCCCCAGCTTTTCTAGCTAATTGGTTAAATGTGGAAATCCAATTAGTTGTTGAGATTTTTCCCTCCAAGGGTTTACTCTTAACAAGGCCCCTGAATGTGGCTTTTTAATCATGAGTAGGAGAGGGAAAGAGTGTGACAGTAGCCAGGGGTAACTTCAGGAACACCTCCTATTACACTAGGGACACACTCTGCTCTGTGTTACCAGGCTTTCAAGTCTTGCATTGATAAAAGTGAAAACTATGGATGACCATCCATGTTGGTGAGATTTACACATATCTAAGATCAATTGCTAATTTCTCTGCAATGTTAATATTACATATTTATATTTAATTGAGCTCCATCCACTTACTATTCCCACTACATTTGCATTACAGTTTTTTCACTTTGAGAAAGGGCTTTTCTGTGAGCCCACACAAACTGAGCCCCCGATATAAACTGGCGTGCGCTCGTTCGTGGGGGTGTTTGTCCACACATGCATTACATTTTTAGAATCATTCCTCTCTGTTAGCTTGCTTCTTCTGCTATAATTGCCATGCTTTTTTGTTAACTGTTCCCTTCAACAATGGAAAACACCTCTGACAAAGCAACTTCATCGAGTAGATGGTGTTCACTGCCCAGTCTTTGACCAAAGGCCCTGACATCTCTCTTAGTTTGAGTTGTGTAGGGTAGCTTCATAGTCAGTTCTCTAATTTTCACAGTTCTGTGTAGTTAACTTGTCTGAGCCCCTCTGTTTTTATGTCGACAGAGTGGCATTGTATGGGAATGTGCCACATATAGACCAATCAGGAGAACGCAGGTTACTCAAGGGGATTATGAAGTTGACCGAGTTCAACCATGTACTCAATCTCGCACAGCATTATATGTAGCCGGTGTATCTAAACACTTCTAATCTCTGGTAATCCTGCGACATGAAATATTAAATACTGAGACAAACCAATTAAAGCAGGTTTTCTTGAAAATGCTGACTTATCAGTCAACAGTGTGTTAAGAAACTATTTTCTTATCTCCACCCTTACTTTTGGACTTCTGTCCATATTCTCACTGGCTTTTTTTTTTTCAACGAAGTGTAAGGAGATTCCACCATAGCTGTAAAGAAAGTGGAGGAAGGTGATCCAATACAAATGACGAATGGCCTAGATAATTATTTCAACAGTCCCACAGTCCAAATGTCTGATGTTTAAAGATAATGTTATTGTTCAAGACACTGAAGCAGGTCCGATTAAGATGGATACTGATGTGGTTGAGAGGCAAAAGAGGCACACCTCAGCACAGACTTCCCTGAGAGGCACTGGGGCGGGACCACTGTTTGTCTTTCTCCATTTTCACTCCCAGAAGAGACTTCATGGTTATTTACCCTGCTCTCTCCGTTAAATCAGATCACGCAGTGCACACAACATTTTCCCTTTCCTTTGGTTTTGCAAAAAATATGGTGCTTTGTCGGGGATGGTCACTGTTTGTTCATCTCATGCCTTTTACCTTGTTCGTCAAGGGTTACATTTTGCTGGCCAGCCGCTCCTCTTGATCTGAGCATCAGCGTGGTTTACCACGATTTGGCCGCTGGTGGCGTAGCGTGCGATGGAACTACTCGGGTAGTACTCTGAGAAGTGGGTTTAGTGTTGTTTGCCTGCTGTGGTCTGAGGGATTTATCCTCACTCACGCTCCATGGATAAGACCCAGAGAAGTATGACAGGCCTAGACCTCCTGCAGGGGAGACTTGGCCGGAAGCGTCAAGTGCTTACCGAGGTCTTCATCTAGGACAAGGGCAGTTCATCTGCTGCATCATTGAATTCATTCATCTACCCAAAATACACACTTGACATCGATCAGTCTTAACTTTTTTGAACAAGACTTATCTGACTGAAGCATTAAGTGTCCACAAACTATTTGAGAGCTTATTGATAATCTTACGGAATATATAACTTTATGTTTTGTAAAAATAGTTTTTCAACTTTTCTAGCCCATCTGGCTTAGCATGGTGAAAAGAAAATGTAAGCCCACCAATCTGTGTGTGTTTGCTTGTGTGTGCGTGTGTTCTTGCGTATCTATAGGGTTTGGGATCTGGAGGGCACAGAGAGCACAACGCTCCGACTTCGTTCCCCTGGCATCAGTGTTTGCTGGCATCCAGAGGAGGTCTTCAAGGTATAGCCTTTTTCTCCAGTGGTATAGTGACCTAATGACCAGCAACTGTTCCCTGGTCATCATGTCTTGTCAATTTGTTTAACTGTATAAGTTATGTGCCTCCCCGTTACATTCTTTACAGTTGATGGTAGCTGAGAAGAAGGGGACGATTCGGTTCTATGACCTGGTCACCCAGCAAGCCATTCTGTCTTTGGACTGTGGGCAGTCTCCTCTCATGTCAGCAGACTGGTGCCTCACCAATACTATCAAAGTTGGCGCAGTGGCGGGCAGTGACTGGCTTATCTGGGACATTACCCGCTCCAGGTGACCTGGGAATAAGTAATGGTTTCAGATTGACGCATTTCCTAGGTTTGCCCATGCTCTTATGTCTTGTACATTTTGGAAGAGAATAGTTAGTCACGTTTTGACTAGGGATGATATTACATTTATTTTCAGTCAGAATCAAGGTATTGCACCTTTTTAAAGCCCACTAACCTATGTAGTGTAATGCAAGTATGATTTGCTATGTCTTACAGTTACCCCCAAGAAAAAAGGCCAGCTCATGCAGAGAAAGCTCAACTCTTCAAGTAAGTCTATTGTAAACTGAATAGCTGAAGGCTATTGTGGTGGTACAAAACAAAGTATAATTGCCCAAATCACGGCCATGTTTCCCAAATTAATAAAACAGAATCACTTTCTATTTTGCTAGCCTGTTGCCGGCACGTCTTCATACCAGTTTGAAATTTGATGCTCAATGGATAATGTTGATAGATAAGTAGTCAGTGGCGTCAATTTAATGCTTGCTATGATCCTATGGCAACAAACCAATTGAACAAAAGGAATTTTAACAGTCTTGACAGATCTTGATACAGCTTTCTTTTTTTTCCAAGATCCAGACAGGAAAACTACGTGGTCTTTTTAGGCAGGGAGCTCCTCCCAATGTTGCAGTTTACGCTGTCGACAATGTTCAGTTACAAAACGTCCGATACAACAGACACTCCTACAATTTTTATATATAATTTAGTTTACTCAGCGCTTATCTTTTGGTAATGTTGATGAAGTCAGTGTAGACGAAATTACTATTTGTTATGGTGAAAATGTTGTTTTTAAATGTCCTGCTGGTTTCCACAGATGGTCTCGGGCAAATGAGAACCTCTTCTCCACGACAGGATGTCCTGGAAAGATCAGCAGTCAGCTATTAGTGCATCACCTTGGCCACCCACAGGTCAGTGGGCTGGGTTTGAATTTTCACACAACACTGTCTGTTTTAATTGACGTTATCCGATATTGTTTTTTTGTTTGTAACATATTTTGCTTTTGTCGCTTCAGCCAGTCATGATTGGATCGGCCACAGTGGGAGCAGGGCTGAGCTGGCACAGGACACTCCCACTTTGTGTGATTGGCGGTGACCGAAAGCTCTCCTTTTGGATGACAGAAATGTAGCCTTTGTTTTAAGTTAAATATTATGTGTAAGTTGTACGTCAGGGCCACTATTTCAAATTTTTCTATTTTGATTATTATAATATACTGTAAGTAAAAACACGTCCTGGACTTCTGCTCTTTGTATACTGTATCTACCACTAATTCAGGTCAAAACACTAAACACATTGATCAATCTAGCTTACACGAAAATACAGTTTTTCCTTGTACTTAGAGGAGGTGGTTGTATCCTAGCTCTATTATGATGTCCTGCCAAGAGAATCGAGGTGAGCAGCCGGTCATAGTAATGTTGGAGCTCACAGCCATGCCAGCACACCACTTATTTAAACTTTACTGGGCAACACTATCATAACTAAGTGGCTCTCTTTCACATTCAGAATTTCCATAGCAAATTTTTTTGCGGACCATCTCATCAGATGGGATGCCGTTGTCCTTGTCCCTATTGTTACATCTGCACTGTACAGCCATTAGAACAAGGGTGGGGTTGGAGTAGATGTGACATTAGATGCCACTGAAGGACAAAAGAGATGCATAGACAATCTTGAGAAAAAGCAGCACCGAGCAAAGAAAATAACTTACTCATTACATTGTGGGTTTGGTCCTAAGCTGGAGTAAGTGGGAAGCAGAAGAATAGATATGCCAGCACCTTGAATGACATGGCCCATGTCAAAACAATTCTTCTGTGTACCATAATGGATTGCCATGTGTGAGAACACCACTTACTGTGTGGTAAGGTGGCTATACACACAATAAACTAGAAAGGGCAGGATTTTAACTGCAACATGAATCATTTGAAGTGACAGCGTGTTTCCACTGATGTATTTCTTTGTCCAAGGGTGGAGCATTGAATGGTTGTGCGTGCTTGTCCAGGGGTGTAACAGAGCTGTTTATTGTACTCAATTAATAGATGTGTGAGGCTGAAACAGTGGGTTTGATTGTGCAGAGATGTCTTTGAACCGAAATTACAGAATAGGGTAGGTAAAGAGGGAGAAAAGACCACCACTCTTTCAAACCTGTTAGACAGGCCTGTATATTTTTTGGACTGTGTGCATTAACCACCATCCACAATCATAACATGCTACCGCTCTCCAGGTCCACTAGCTTTGTTTAAACAAGTGTAGTGTGGTCTCATCTGTACATTTGCTGCGCTGGATGCAAGTGGTGCTGAAACTGCTGCATAAAACAGAAAAACCAATCAGTCAGAAGCTTGCACGATCTGAGAAAACTATAAGCATCTTTCAATGTATAGAATGCCCCCTTTGAGAGGGATTCAGAAACATGGTTGGAAAGGTTTTCTCAGAAATGGTTCTCACGATTCTTGGTCGATAATGTCTTTATAAAAATGGTTCAAGGCCACCACCTTGTGGTCATTATAAGATCTTGCGAATGGATAGTCTTGACCTTTTTTGCTGATTCACTTACCTAAGGTTATTGAGTATTTTTTTTGTTTATTTTTTTTTGTCTAATAATTTATATAGGAAGCCATTCTTAACGAGTTACTGTCACAGATGCATCATACTGACCTAATATTGTCATGGCATGTCAAACAGAAACCTGAGATATTTTGAGGGTTTTAAACAACTGTATCCCTTGCTGTGATGTAAGCAAAATTAGATAATTGATCAAATTAAGGTCCAAAAAGCTTAACCATAGATGCAGCTGTCTCTTAATTCCTTAGATTTTTTTATTCATGCTTACCTATGTAAAAACTGAGGCCCAAGGAAAATAAGAGGAAATTAAGAGGAAAACAATGAGGATAATATATCCATGATGCATCAAGCCTAACAACAGCTAATAACACAATACTCATTGTTTGGAACAATTTCTGGCTGAATTGTGTTTTATGTATTAAACGCAGTGAAGTAGTACGTTTCCTCCTGCAAATGCATAATTTCATGCTGATACAGGCATATCTCTATTTTGGCCGAACCCGGTTTTTAGTCCAGAGAATTTAGCCATGCCAAGGTAAGGATGGCCATGACATTAACAAAGGAAACACTTATGGTTGGAGGCAGGATGATACAGCATTTTGGATTTGTGGGTAGAATGTTAGGCACAATAATTTAGCTGGACCACTCTGTAGTTATCTTATTGCCATGGCAACTAATTTTTCTCTGAGGCTCAGCAGATTTGTTTCCCAGAAGTGGTTTTGAGGGGATTTGTGGTATTGAGTGCATTGGATGTAAGTTGAGATACGAGAAATTATTAAGTGTTCAACTTTGGTTAGAGGACGTTAATGTGTATGTGCACGTCTGCACTCAGGTCAAGCGGTAGATCACTCTTCTTTCCGCGCACCATTTTCTATGTTCTGCAAACAGAGAGCTTGGGGTTCCCTACGAAGGTGAAGGAGGTCTGATTTAAAGTGGAATTATGGAACAGTAAGGCCTCCCACATGAAATGGTCAACCGGAGGCTTTACCAGCCACCGTTTACATCATAATGTTTTATGATCCATGCATATGCAGGGATTTGTCTCGAAGCTTTTGAAGTGAAGCGAGGAACCAAAGTACATTGTCGAACATAATGGCAATAAAACCTGCCATCCCTGGAATCCGCTAAGCTAAAGTAAAAGAACAGGTCACAGAGAGGATGTGAGAGGGAGAGACTGTGTCAGACATTAAGCACCACTGACCACCCTTGTGTTCTACTGTGAGTTCCCAGTGATCCCGTCCAGCAGTGATCCACAGGGTTTCACGGCTGGCTCTGTCTGAGGGAAGTCGAGGAAACATGATACTTAAATCATTCATAATTAGCTCCTTCCGTTTGCTTAATAACACGTGAAGACAAATGGGTTCAAATAGTTTTCCAGATGGAAACTTGGTTTGGAATGAAAAGCACATGGCCTTGAATATTGTCGTGGTCCAATTTCTCTCTCTCTATCACTCTCACTCTCACTGTCCTTCTGTCAAACAGACATTGGATCCTTTCCCTTAGTTTTATTCCCTGATTTACACACATCCCTCATGATTCCCTTGCCTCTCATTCATACACATACAGTCACCCTCTCTCTGTCCACAAAAGCTGTTCTTGCCAGACACTTATAGGGTATCTTTTTCAAAATAAATAAATAGATTTATTGCTTTTTATATTCTCTTGAAAGCGTTTACTTTTATAGTATGTGTTATATTATAAGCTTTCATACTATGTCACATACAGAATTGTCTCTACACAATTACAGGATTACATCTTTTTCCATTCTAAAGTCAAAATTACATTATTGTGTATAATATGTTTGTTCTACCGAAATACATTTACATCTTCAACTAAGTTTCTCTAAGGCACTTTGGAGGATTTTCAGGTCCTCTCTCATCTGGCTCAAGGCATTCTGGATCTTACTAGGCTGGTCCAAAACGTCCAGACTCCAGGTGAACGGATCATAGCGCACCGTGAAGGGTCGCTTAATTGTTGAAGAGTACTTCCTGTAAAGGTGCATGTATGCAAATCTTTCAATAAATGTATTAAATACACACAGCATAAGACATTCTATATACAGACATTTCATTTACCTCATCTTAATCTTGGCATCCTCAAAGCTCTCTGATAGAAAGTAGACCGGCTGATATGTTTGGTCCTGGTAAGGCTGGACAGCCGTCTCTTCTGGGTTAAAGGGCTTGTACTCTGGCTCATTTGACAGAGCATACTATAACATCAGACAAATGAATGTATAAAAACACAACCAGTATCACAATCCCTTCACCTGAAGAAAACATACAGTAGAGAGAGCAAAATATGAATGCTAACTCACAATGAGTTCTCCATAGGATGATAATAGTCCAGCCCCATAGGCTTTCACTGTCCCATTCTGTTTACAGAGACCAAACTCGACAGTGAACCAATAAAGCTGTTGGAATAAGGATGACATATATGACCATTAACAGCAGGTTTAACTTTCCTGTTAAATTATATCTACTATTCAATAGTGTTCATAGGTTTTGTGGGCTCAGGTTAAAATAAATGTCCTACGGTCGACAATTTCTCAATGTCTTCGTCTGACGCTCCAAGGGATGCCAGGCCAATTTCCTGAAATCAAAGAAATGGGTGTCAGTTTCATAGACAATACGGTTTTCTTTCTTCATAAAAAAAGGGTAAACATATGTATGGCTTTAACTATAGATATATACCTGGGAAAACTGGGCAAATTCTTTGTCTGCCAACATAGGTATGTGTCCAAGTAATTCATGGCAGCAGTCTCTTTTGGAGCAAGTTGTAAAAACAAAGAAATAATGAATACATGTACACACTACCATAAGCATGCGTAGATAGATGCCAGTTTACATGATGCCTTACGGTTCCGGTGAATGCATGGGTGCAGAGGCATGGCGGATGTACTGGGTACACTGGAAAACCCGGAAGGCCAGGCTGGCCAAGAAGTCACGGGCAGAGAGTAGCCCTGCTACTGGACGCAGTTGGAAGCCTGTCTTATCTGAGGTACACAACCAGACACAAGGCCTTTTCACTCACATTGCCAGATTGGAGATATACTTCGAAGTAAATAAAGTGTCTGCTATATTAGCCACTTAAATAGGCTCACAGTGTAAATCATCTATGACTACAGCAAAATACATTTTTGATTCTGTAACAACTTATTTGTACATTCATATATGAAATCCCCCAATTTTGTGAATGCATTTTCTCACTTGTACAGTATAACTCTTTATTGGACAACAGGCTGGCTGTCATGTAGCATCTATAGCCAACAACGCAAAATAAAATGTAATGGTTACAGTGTCCCCTTTTGGACATATGCTGTAACTGCCTTATCTTTTACATTACCTCTGAGGAAGTCAGAGACCTCTCTGAGCTGGGGGATATTGTCCTCTCTGTAGCCACACTCCCTCTCTAACTGCTGCAGGCCATCCAGGAATTGGCTACATGCCAGTTTGGGATAGATACTATGCAGCGTTCGGTACACCTCTCTCCTATACAGGAAAATACAACAGTGTTAACCTTTTTTGCAATTACCCTACCCATCGCATCTACATACATTTTAATGTAAGCACAAGTACTTTAGTCTAGTTGCTCACCATGTGGCCACTTCCTCTGCTGTATAGTCTACTCTGGGCAATGGCTCCCCCCTGTATAAAAAAATGACATGTCTTAAAGTACAATTAACTAATAGATAGATATTCAAAGTTTTAATTGAAATAATGGTTTTGATTATCTTACTGTTTGTAACTAAAGGCAAGTTCAGAGATGAATGATCTTCTTTTCCTGTACTCAGGATCACTAAATCCCTGCAAAAGCATTAATCTGGTGTTTTCGGCATAATTATGTTGAAAGAATAACCATATGTTATTATGATAATTCAACAATGTATTTCTATATACTCACTGGATGGTCCTGATCTATGTCTGGGTCATACTTTGTAATCAATAAGTTGCATTTGTCCAGATCTTTTATCTTCCTTGGGAACCAGGGAACTAGTGAAAACGGTAGCAGGTGCAAATAAATCCCACTCTGTTACTTAAGAAGAAACCCTTTGATTTACATATATACATAAATCCATATAATACACTGCATTTATTCTGCCCTGAAAGGACTTATTGAACATGCCAAGGAAGTTGAAGCCTAAGGTTGCCAATGTCTTTTGAGTAGCATTAACCCTCCCGTTATCTTAAAATTTACTAAAATCCTTTGTCCTTGAGCTTGAGGTCAATTTGACCCCGCCTTCAGAAAATTACTGTAATTGAAATTGTTGACCATGTTTATTTGTCAGATACTTTATGTCTCTTTGTGGACTACATAAATTTGCCATTTTTTTAAAAATCACCACCCCCCCCCCCCCCCCCATCTCGTCATACTGAACGCATAGTTATGTTAAGTTGGGGCCTAAAGTATTTTGAAGATTGTAAAATAGTTTTTGATGGTGACTCAAATATTAGCCACAACCACTGGAACAAATCTAAATTCTTATTTTTTCATATGTGTTTTATACAGCTTAAACAGCCTGGGGTCAAATTGACCCCATAGAACACCGATGAGTACAACATGTGTACAAAACATAGTATCATGTCATTTTGAAGTTTGACCTGTTGTTTCCATTAAATTAGGAAAAGTCCAAAATGCCAATCATTTATTTAGGGACATCAAACATTGAAAGGGGTCAGATTGATCCCAAAGAGGGTTAACTTAAAGAGTTTGGACAACAAGACAGAATGGTTGGCAACTTGAGAAAAGTTACAATTTAGTTTGTGACTCCAAAAGTGATCATCTTCCTAGCATTATGTACCGATAACTATAATTTGTTGTATATGGTGCTCAAAACCTTGTCTCGTTATTAGACTGAAAATATTGACTTTGCACCTCAGGACACCTGACTGGCATTTAGCGTTTAGATTTTTAAGAGTGCATGAGGCTTTCACATGTCTATACGATTTCAAATTATTAATTATGATTATTATAGATTTTACTATTGGTTGATCGGGGTTTACAAATTAAAAATGTACTTAAGTTGTACAAATTAGAACAATTAATATGGTAAGACACATGCCTACAAATAATCATATGAGCTTGCCTTTTTCATCCGCGATTATTCGAACATCTTCAGCAACTCTTTTAAGAGAGTTTATGAATATGTCTATACCAGAGCTGTGCACTTCACACCTCATGAAGAACTCGAGATCGGTCATACTGTTCTTGGATTTCTTTCCAGGCCGGCTTTCAATGTGCAGTAATTTTGCTTCGAATGTCTGTAAACCCAACAAAATGCATTATCACCTTTATGAAGTATACAGCTATAGGTATATAGGGCTGCCTTGTTTGCTTACCTCAAAAACCTTTCCTGTTTTGAAAAATCCTTCATTTTTCTCATTGTTCAGGTTGAAAAGTATGTTCAAGACCATTTTCCCATCCTTCTCTGCGAATACAAAGCTGTCTGTGCACCTTGAAGGGCCCGGAGAGGATGAGCCACTTGCGCGCTCTTTTCTCGCATCATCTATCAAACTCTGCTTTCTACCTGTAAAGGGTATGTTTTGTGATGTGCTCTCCGTCTTCATTTAGGTGGCTCTTGGGTCGCAAACCTGCTCAATACAATTTTCTTAGAAATGATATATCATTATATAAGTTAGATGAATAGTTCCCGGTGCGCCTTGACGCGATCGAGGTGTTTGAATATGTGACCACCGGGACGGTTTATATAGCACAGTGACAGACCCTATCATGTCATGATAATTTCACATGAAGACCTAGCAAATTGGTTACGCAAATGCATGTTATTTTTGGGGGTATGTTTGCGTCACGATTTCGCAAGCTTCTTCAGGTCAGAGCAAGGTAATAAAATAAAGCACATTTGAATCTGTTAGTCGTATAATAAAAGCATAATTCACGATGTTCTAATATGCATATGCCTGCAGTCTATACAGAACCACTGGTGCTCTCCAAGGTTCTGAAACGGATGGGATTCTAAAGCAAAAATCTCACAGTTGCCCTGAAGTGTTTTTATAGCTAGCGACTAATTTATCCACCTAACATATACAAAATCGATCATTGTAATATAAAAAGCAAACGGCTTCTTACATTTTAATCCCGAATGTAGCCTATCATTCTGATAATTATTGGTGAATGTTTGCAGGACATTTTCAAAAACACATAGGCCCAATAAAATTATTTTAATAGGTATTTATCTTAGACTAATTGTATAGACTACACTTAAAACCATTTAACGCATTCTTTATCCATTTAGTGCTAATAAAACATTTTCAAAGTTAACCTTATAATGTAAACGTTTTTATTTGGCACAGTAGCCTATATGGCATGCACATAATACAAAGGTTTGATTATTATAAGGTATCGACAACCAATCGGCCATCTCCGGCCTGGTTTAAAATATAATCGGGCATATCACTGGACAATTGGAAAAAATTGCAAGATGTTGCATTTTGCATGCATTATATGTATGCCTTTTTCGTAAAAAGAAATAACTGCCATGAAGTTTCCCGGTACCTTGCTAATGTCTCTGGTATTGGTGTGCACATATATGTATTCTGAAGTTGATTATATTATATCAGAATACGCTTTTAAAGCCATTATCACTAGAACATGCTGCAATAAGCATAAATACATTCTAAAAAGCCAGTTTACCTACTACGCCTACGCATAAGCTTCCATCACATATCGAAAAAAAGAGTTAACGAATATAGATGCCTGTTTCAATGTACTATTTACAAAATTAAGTAGCATTACTATTAGCATAACAATGATTAGATTTAGGCTATAATTATAGAGGCCTAGACTACATAATTTCAAAATTAATGCACAGTACCATCTGAAATGTAAAAAGAAAATTTCTAAAAGCACATTTGTTTATCATAAATGGTTAACATTGGCCACTAGCCAATACACATGCCATAAGTTGCTAAGCATGGCAATAAAACACACACACACACACACACACACACACGCACGCACGCACGCACGCACGCACGCACGCACGCACGCACCCACGCACACACACACACAAACACACAAAACACAGTCTTCCATTAAAGAAATTAGCTTCCATCTTGTGCTCATCAAGAAAACATGGTATGTCCAATCCTTACTCCATCTTCCGAAGGGCATTGCACAATATTCCAAGTTCCCCTGGAATAAAACATAATAAATCATGAATTGAGAATTTTCCAAAACAATTATTTACAAATGAACAGCTTAATACTTTAATTTATTGCAAATGACTAAGCTGTAGTAAAATGTAGCATTTCCATGGGTACAGAATGGAATTGATACATTGTTTATTTGTTATTGTCTGTATGTCACATACCACTGATGTTATCAGCCAGGTTTCTTAGCTGCTGAGTGTTATCCAGTGCTTCAATGCTCTGGGTATAAGCATTGTAGCGCACTGTGAAAGGTCTGGGAATTGTGGCTGCAAATTTCCTGTAGAAAGAGTCATACATGCAGTATGTTTCACATTTATCACAGTGACATGTACTGAAGCCACAGTATAAACACAACAAACGATATATTTATGTAGGTGAGATTCATTGATACAATAGATAATTGATTGCTGGTGGCTTCTGGGAAGAGCTTTTAATAAACATAATCTTTTTCACCTGACTCTGTCCTTGGCATCTTCAAAGCTCTCAGCAACAAAGTAAACAGGTTGGAATTCTGTAATAGGATACTTTTGAAGGCTTGTCTTTGCAGGGTCGAAGGGCTGGATCTGGGGCTTGTCTGTTAAACAGTACTGAACAACAATCCAAACAAATAAATATAATTACCTCTTTATAAATACATTATTTATTCGAAATTTCTAAAGTCTCACAGTGAAATAGAATTCATTCTACTGAACACTGATGATGCAGTGAAAGGAGTTTCCCACAAGGCTTGTCCGTAAACAGGAAGTATAGTCATAGCTCAGCACAAGTCCCTCAAGATGACGTGAATCAATGAGGTGAACATCCTTCACTGACAGTCCGATGTTACATATGACCTTGCTGACTAGTTAAATCTTTTCTTACTTATTCCCCAAATTGAACCCCTAAACCACTCATCTGAAGTCCCCCTCTCCTAATGACATGTTTAACCTGGGACCATTGGCCTACTGCCAAGCCCCTCAGCCAGAGGTATTGATTCATTTTTTTTACAAAGGAGCCAAAAAGATAAAATGAAGGAGCCAGCAATTAATATAGCCGATGTTGATAAATGGCCAGGCTGCGTAATATTGAACCGTCTGTACCATACAATAAAAATTCAAACCACACACCCCTTACTCATATGCTTACCTGCAGCTCCCCAAATGATGACAGCAAACCAGCTCCGTATGCTTTGATATCGGAGCCCTGTTTGCACAGGCCAAACTCAACAGTGAACCAGTAAACCTGCACACAGAAGGAAAACTTTATTTGAACCCCCATACAGTATGAAGCACCTACACCTGAGGGTAAAGTGTTGCTTTATTCAAAGAAGATAGTAAATATCTTCAGATAATCAAGGAATGTTTCATATACTATTTCATAGAATTTTCATTTTTACTTTTACAATTTTACATGATCTACAGTGGATTTCCAGGGGTTATCCAGTACTTACAGTAGCAAGCTTTTCAATATACTCATCGGGGGCTCCCAGGGAAGCAAGACCAATTTCCTGAATAGAAAAAAATCAAATAAACATACATATTTGAGAGAAACTGCATAATATAGTATGTGCCTCAAGTCATCTTGAAGTGGGGTGCTCAAGAACATGCTTCTGTATTGTATCTAACTCTGATTTAGAGTAGTTTTCTTTGCATTTCTTAAAAGAACAGTTGGCCTGCCCTCAGTGTTTTCTTTATTGAGACGGTAGGAAATCAAATTGGGTTTACTTGAACAAAGGAGAGCATAGCAGAGAAAGCATAGTCCCACTACAGAAAGATTTATAAATATGTTTGAGATGAAACTACCCTGTAGAGAACACCTCAAGGTTTCACTTGTTTGTAAATAAACTAAAGGCAACATTTTAATAATCCTATTATGTATTGCACTGTAATTTATTGTTTATTTACTTAAATAATATTTATAGTTTTCACTCTAGAAAAAGCCTTTACCTGAGAGAACTGTGCAAAGCTAGGATCAGCAAACAAAGGAACGTGCCCCAGTAGCTCATGGCAAATATCTCTGTGGACAGACAGAATTTCTATTGTTAGTTTAAACAGCATTATTTGTATAATCGTGCACACCTTCAGTAAAAGGGGGTACTTACGGCTCAGGTGTATACTTGGGTTGGGATCCATGGCGAATGTACTGCGTGGAATGGAAGACTCGGAAGGCCAGTCCAGCCAGGAAGTCGCGGGAGGAGAGCAGGCCAGCCACAGGGCGCAGTCGGAAGCCCGTGCACGCTAAATGCATGGAATGGGAGGACAGAACCATGGAGTTAATTAGTCCTCATTGAAACACATTCCTCATTCTGGCACGCAGCCCTGTCTCACACATCAAAGGGACCCTCACATCATCCAAAATTGTAATAGATGAGAAACCACCACATGCAGCAAACAGATTTTTTCAACCCACTCTAATATAGGGAGATTGTTGGAGTCATCCTAAATTAATTCAGGCTGGAGGTCTATGGGACAGGCAAGCAAGTAGCTATGGTGCTGCCTCCAATTCAACTCACACTGCAAAAAACGGGAAATATCCTCCAGCTGGGGGATGTTATCCTGCCTGTAGCCACAGTACTTCTCCAGCAGGGGAAACACACGGTTGTGCTCACGGCAGGCGTGGGTGGGGTACAAGGTCTTCAACTCCTTGAAAACCGTTCCCCAGGTGGCCTTCTCCACCTCAGTGTACTCCACCTTGGGGACGATCTGTCCACTGAGACAAACACACTGGGTTAATGCAAAGACGCATTTACAGAAATACCACATATGGTCAAGCAAACAGGCGAAAACCCGAACGGAACACAGACATGATTTAGTAGATAAGAAACTGTTAGGCTAGGAAAAGGTTTTGTGGCTAGCCATAGGGATGACATTTTTTTAGGTCTTCTGCCATGTAAATACAAGTCTTTTTCGTGGGTGTTTCATTTGCGTCTGGTGGTCTTTGTAGTGCCTGTGAATAATGCGTCTCAATTATGTAGACAAAGCCAGATGCTTCAAATTCAGCGTTCCCCCCACTCCCTATAATTTGTCCCCCTGTTTGAGGTATTATCTTATGTAAAATGTAAAGTGGTGGATTGAGATTGTATGAAGTGTCTGCATCTCTGCTCTGGTTTTAATCCAGAAACTACTTAGAGACTTTTAAGGTACGAGTGCGCAAATGAGACACATCCTATAGTTAGTTACTGTCTGTAGTTGTAGGCAATGTCAGCAAATTCCTTCCTGCGGGCTCTGTACACCGGGTCTGTGAAGCCCTGATGAGAAACAAACATAAAGAAGAGCAATATTAGATCTTATGATTAGCGCCTGGCTGGTTGGCTGGCTGGCTGGCAGCTCACAGCATATCAAAGGATGGAAATCCTCTGCTGAGGCTAAGCCCTGTGGCCTTTGACAGCATTACACACTCCCACTCTAACAGGAACCCTGGAATACATATTCAAATGAAGCCTTTGTAGAGTGTTTTCTGCTGATGATGAATACATTTCTCTTTAATGGCGGTGGCAAAAGGGAGTAATTATCTATAATTACAGGGGCTAAATTAAAGCAATGACATCAATTTGTGGGCCTGGATAGTTTCCATTAGAATAGACTGCAGAGTGTGCCTGTCATCTCTGTGTAAGTCTTTCATGAAACACAAGGATGTTAGAGAAAACACACACACACACACACACACACAAGGGAGGGATGTGATAAACACGATGATGACTCATATCCTTACTGGGTGATCTGATTCAAGCTCGGAACCATAGCTCAGAATTTGATTGGCAAAGCGGTCCAAGTCCTGGATGTCATTTGGGAACCATGGAACTGTGGACAACAAGAGTAATATTAAAAAATATAACCATCATCCTCATCGTATACATTCGGATTAAGCCACTGAATGGAAACTGAAATTATGAGCTTGCAATGATAGCAGCACTCTATCTATCATCACAGTGCCCCCTTACAGCCATCGGTTTAGTGTACAGTTATAATAGTAAGATTGATGTGAGCAAGTAAAGTCCAAATTAATATTGATGTGATTCCTCTTGTGAAGATATGACTAAAGGTTCTCTTGTACTCGGGTTTAAGTCAGACATGTTGACACTGACCAGAGCAATGAGTTGCGGTTCCCAATTTGCTCATGTAGATTTATGACAGTCAAAAACACTAGGACCCAATCATCAATCTGCATTTGTGCAGTGTGGACCAGCCTGAGGGCATGGAGAGAACAATATGCCCTTGCAAGCTCTTCTAATAAAGGGCTGTCTCCATTGCAGGACATAAATATGCCTTATCTATTTGACCTTGTCTAGTGGGCCATATAGGCTATTCTGAGGTCAGAGGAGCATCCATGGTGGCCCTGTCTGTCCCAGCCTTTCTGCTTGTCTGTGTGCTGGGTCAGCCATGATCTTGTGCGGGTCTGATCCTACCCCCCAAGTCCATTAAATTGACAGTCTGTTCTCAAGGGGGTTTTAGGACAGTGTGCTCCTTTGTTCCCTCCTGGCCTGTTGGTCCTCAGCAACAAAACTAATGTAATTCTGGAAACAACTAATAAAGGCCTCGATATAGAAAAACAAGCCATTTGTCTCTGTGGCAAGACTAGCTGACCCCTTAACAAGTGCCACCCAGAGTTCAGCTCATGTAATAATAATGGCTTTTCATTTTAATTTGACTGCCTTGAAAGGTAGTAATGGGAAAGCTTGAAAGAAAACAACCTAAAATTATTGCGCAATGATAATTAATAATTGACTTTTTTTTTTTTTGTGGACACACGTTACTGTTTCACCGTTGTAGCACTTTAAAGTCGTAGACACACACCTGTGTCCTTCTGTTTGTTGCGTGACAGCTCATGCACACTGCCACTTATCTCTGTGCGTAGGCCATCAATAACTTCATCCAGGGCTTTGGAGCAGTTGGTGTCAATGCTAATGAAGAATTCAAACTCCTCCTTGTTCATCCGAGAAGGACGGGATTCAATGTGTGTCAGGTTGATCCCCTTTTCCTTTCATTCACAGAAATAATGGAAAAGAAAACAATTAAATAAATAAATAAAACATCCCGATATGATATACTCTTACAACAATATTGTGTATCAATCATTAACTGTAGGTCCAACATTTCAAAAACATTGACAATCCTATTTTTAACCTCTAGAGGGAGATATAGCTTAACAATTGTTATTTGCCATTATGGAGCCTTTTATGACACTCTCTGGGATAAGAACTCTTTTGAGAAACTGTTGTGCATAGGATATACTGCAGTGATTTTGATGTCTAAAACTCTCAACTATCAATTACTTATCTGACAATACTTGCATTACCATTTAGGATGAGCATGGCCACAAAATAATTTGAAATGGCCAGATGTATGTTTTGGCTCTGGACCAGTATGGGTATATTTACTGGATCAGTATCACATAAAAATAAGTTGTTTATGTAACTGTAGGGAGGGAGAGGGAGTTCAGCAATCGCTCCTTGCCATAGGCCCAGTTTAGAGGCGGTCTTTGACGGTACACTGGCATTTCTCTCCTCTCCCCTTTCTATAGCTCCCCATCTGGATCCCATTCCCCCCAGTGATCCTCAGAGGCCACATGGTTCCGCATCTCACTGAATAGAAAACAATGCGTCTCACTGCTGGCTGGCATCTCTCTACAACACTGCCATCCAGTCTTTTATTTCTGTTGTGCCTGTGAGTTCATATTCTTTGTTTGTTGCAGTAATTTTTCATATTTTATTCAGCCTTCAAATAGATAACTAAACCTAACTAGCTCACATCAAAAATGTCCTCACAATATTAATCTGAAAAAGTGAGTGTGACCCAGCTTAACTGCTCAGACTATGTTATACCCTAAGCCAATAGGGAATCAGATGCCTGGTAAATAATTTGGACAGATGCCTGTACCCCATTGTTAGCCCTCCCAGTACCGTGACTTAGGGTCAGGCATTTGGCCTGGTCATAACTGGCTTACAAATGCTGAGGTCTGACTTCTCACATGACATCCACACTACCATATCAAAAGGATTCAAAATTAAGGCCAAAACACAATAGTTTCAAGATACAGGATTGTGACCAAAATCGTTGGGAGAAAGTTGTCATTTTGGATAGGACTGTAGAAAATTACTGATCATGTGATGCTTCTGTCACTCAGTTAAAACCGTTTAACGGAGGATTTATTCTTCAAAGTTGTCAATTGAAATGATTCACAATCAAAACTAAATCAAAAAACGACAGTCCTACTTTCTAGATTTTTTTGGGCAGCTTTTACTACTAATGTTAACAAAATTTTGACTTGAGGAGGTGTGGTCTTAATTTGTAATTTGCAAGGACGGGGTGTCAAGAGGATGACTCGCAAGATTTGGTGGAGAGGAGTGTCGTTGGAGGTGGAGTAAGGGGTGGATCTGGAAAATGGGAGCTCATAGGTTCAGAGAAGTTGTTTTCCTTGTTTGCAAAAGCTCTCCAACAGCAGTACTTGGCAGACACCTTGTATTGATCAGTGGCTCATGGCTACTTCTCCACACACACTATCGATAAATAAAATATTATTTCAGTCAGTACCACAGAAACTCTATCTAATGTTTTCTCTACTCGGACTACCTAACCTGAACTTTGATATTGAGTTGTTGACTGTTAAACCATGGAAGTGCTGCCAGCTAAGTCAACAGAAAATAAACAAGACGTACCTTTATACTTTCAATTTGCATTTATGTAACCTTTAAATACCAAAACCTCAGAGGTTGACCTTCTCGCAATTACAACTGTTATTTTCGCAGACAGAAGCGCATGATTCCTGACCAATATTGAGGTAATTACTTTAGATAATCTAACAAAAAAGAATGCTTGCAAAAAATAGAGACTGGGCATATGATATCGAGCCTACAATGACTATCCAGACGGGCAAAACATGGATCCACATTATGTGCAGTTTAGAAAGGGAAAAATCTCAAAATAAATATAGCTGTGATGGCAGCCGTGAACATGACTATAATATGACACTTTACACCAGTCAATATGAGTTATGATAGACACTTGGGATGACAGGATTGCTCAGTGTTTCTGCTCTTAATATTCTGCAGTGGTGCACCACCAAAGCAGAAACCTGCTCACCACACCAAAGCCCTACATTTTTCTAGGAAAAGATATTTATGGCAATGTCAAGATAGCAATATGAAAACATTATAGTGCTACAAGTTATGGCAGACATTTTCAGTTAGCTGAGCTTTGACCAATGTTAATTACATTAGGAAATTGTAAATTGCATAGTTGAATGCTAGCTTTGTAATGCTTAGTAGCATTGTCCAATCATGGCTCTGCCAACCACCTCTGATTTTGATACACTACTCGTAATAACAAGAGCAGATCCCATGTTACATAAGACAGACAATAAAACACAATTATATATCAATTCTTTATGTTTGCTTGTACACTATGAAATATAACAATCATACATCCCTTGTGACACCGCACATACCTGAACACAATTAATCCAGTAGAAAAGCAGCTGATTCAACATGTGAAACATTGGTAGGAAATTATATCAGTAATGAATGTGCAAAACTAATTAAAATATTACCTGCAATTAGTTTAGCAGGCATTTTTTTCTCAGTGTACCTGTGTAAATTTTGTGTATCACTAAATGCGACTTTAAGATGTTTTTAAATCCCTTGATTATTCAGGCTGCAGGGCGTGGCCCGTTTTGACATCTTGTACATTGCAAGGTGTGGTCTGGCCCTCTGCACTCATGCATAGGTACACCTGTGCAAGACAAAGATGCATGCTCTCTGGAATTTCCACAAATGTGTTGGCAGAATAATTTTGAGAATAATAATAAATGTCTGAGAACAAAGACAAAATGTTTCTATTCAGTTACATGACATAGAACCCTAAAAACCCCTACAGTAAATCCTACTACTGTGATAAGGTAAGGCAAACTAGAGACTAGTCTAGTGTAGTAGCGTACTGATGTACTCAGGTGTTGGTGGTGCATGTATATGTACACATTAGTACCCCTGCTAAAAACCTACCACCAACATTTGGCTTATTTATGTTTATTTTTATATTGTTTAATGATAACTTATCCTCGTATTCCTCAAAGAGTTTATACAGGTAGATATAATGGCACACTCCCACAGCTATTGCAGCACATTCCTCCATCCTTGATCTCTGCTTCAAGAGCTGGTTTCAATCAAAGCTGTGTGCAGCACAATCCCAAGGGTATGATGTGCCCTTACTGGGGCTTACATAGCCAGCCACCGGAGAGTTATGACCACAGAGGTCCCTCACAGGGGTTCAGAATGGTCAGTGTGGGTTTTATCATCTGCAGCTAAACGAAACCAGGCAGGCCTTATGAAACATGTTACATACCTAGCAAATTCTTAGTCTGGCAAACACAGCATGAAACCTTATCTGTGACTTTTCAACGGACCTTTTGGCTGACAAATGGTAGGTGGTAAACTTCAATCTCACCTTCTGCATGGAAAGTCATTAGCATTAAAAACAGCTGTCTTTAAAGGTGCTTCTGCTCAGCACAATGTGTGTGGAATGTCTGTCTTATGAGTCATTTTGGATAGTAATATTGTTAATTTAGGAAGCAAGCCTCATTTAGCTAGAAAGTTGGACGGATTAATATTGACTGATTCTTATACTAATTTAACTACCACCGCATCGCTTTCCAAATTTTTGACCTTCTAAATGTCATCATGGACTTTGACCACATGTCAATGAGACGTAGAGGTTTTGTGTGGGGAGGAAGGTTACCTCAAACAGTCTGAGGGCCTTGGCCAGAGCTCCAACCTCTTCTTTGAGTGAAAAGAAACAGGACACCACCCCTGACCTGTTGTTGGTCTCCTCCTCCAGGTACATAGACCCTCGTCTCTTCTACAAAAGAGAAAGAAGGTGAAACATTTTGGGGTGGGTAGGACCACCACGCATTCAAGAAGTCAATTAGTCACCACATGACATGTACATTTGCCGAGTAAATGAGTAGTTGAGATTTAGTCCAATTTACAGTAGCTACCTTATGGACTGATAATAGATAGGGATTGGCAAGGCTGACTGAATCAGCTTCATGTCATATCCTCTCTAGCATGAATTTATTTTCATGAAAAGAATAGTGGTATAATATTGTTGACACAACTGAATACTCTGTTTGAAAAAGGGCATGCTCTAAGTGTGTGAAAGCTTCATAGTGTAGTGACGCTTTGCCTTATGTCAACTGCACGGTTATATTTCTGACTTTTGTTATCCAACCCTTCTGTCTCTCTGTGTATCTCATTCTTAAATCACTAAAACTGCAAACACATCTTGCCCTCACTTGCCGTTTCTCTCATGCCAAAGCTAGTACTTTAAGTAATGGAGTAAATATCTCAAATGTTTCCGTATACTATATATGATATTGTCAAAAATCTCAGATGCTATTTTACACTGAGCCAACAAGTTGATTTATATCACTAACGTAAGCAAAATCAACATGACAATTATAAACATATTGTTTAGCATGTGTGTGTGTGTGTGTGTATGCAAACTGTCATTAAATCCCATGACATTTTACATTCCATGGGACTAATCTCAAAGCTAAAGCTCCAGCACCTTTACCCTCTCCTCTTCAACCTCTACGGTGATGACTCACAATCTAATCTAAAATGATTTGTTTTAGTTTGAATATTTTGAATATCAATGACAATTAAACAAATGTTACATTGCCCCTCAAGGGGAACATGTGCTACATTGTATATCAAATCTAATATTTTTATCATATTTGAAAAGTTATAGTGATGTAACGTTAAAGAAAAAATAGGAAAAATTATTGAAATAATAATTACGTATTCAAATTTTAATAATGACTATGGACTTAGTGATGTGTATTGTCATTGGGTGTATCACCATGCATCATGAGAAGTTTGCAATTCTCCCCTTTGTTGTTCTCTGACTGCAGAATGTTCCAGTCATGCTAGACAATGACTGCACAACCTTCTGATGATTTTGTTTTTGTTTTACCATGATGATTCTATGGTAAATCTTTATACAAACAAAAAGTATGTAATGATAAAGTGAATAACAATAAGTAAAACCCTTTTTTCAGTTCTGCATGCCAATTACCACAAACAATAAATATCACGTTGATAATAAAATTCATGAATTCATATTTTCCTTAAATTATTTATGTAAATTAATTATAGATGAATTACCTAATGCTGAAGACAAATTATTTATTATAATAATAAGATAATGTTTAAATGAATATATTAAGTTGTCAAATGGACAATTTACCCTTGTGCCACTGTAGTCTTCATTTGACTCTTCTTGATGATCCCCGTTGACTTTTTTGTATGCTGCGTCCATCCTAGTCTCTTCTTGGTATACAGGTATAGAACTGGGTCGGCTGTGCAGCTTGGGGTTCGAGTTTGTTTGAGCAGATCCTGTTAAACCTCAGTATTTCAGAGTTCAAAGTTGACCCACGTGATACTACACACCCCTAACAATCTATATCCATATCACGTGACTCTGTTGTGAAACAGTTATATAGCACATCTGGTTCTAATTTCAAATTTTGTTCTAGGATAGCTTGCTTAGTCTATTATACAATCATACGCTAATCGTTGTCACCACATGCTACCTATTTGCTCAGTAATACAGGTATTCTTAGTAGAGGTGTGTGTGTGTGTGCGCGCGAGATTGATCTACAGTAAATGATCAACGTTTGAAAAAGGCCCGTTTAATGATGACCCACCTGTTAACACAAACTTCAGTGACCTGCTGTGCTCCGATACTTCTTGCGTAATCCTTCCATCGGACTACCGGCATACAACATAGCCAATAGGTGGTGCCAAACAATCACTCAACAAGTCAAACCGATCGCTATCTATACTGCACAATTTCTCACATGCACCCGGAAAGCAGAAGTTAGTTTGATCATTGCTGATGCTGACCTTACCGATTACACCAAGTCCTACTTTAGAGAGTCCCGAAACAGTAAGTAAAAGACCTTGCCCTGCTGCCATGTACAATACATGCACTGTACTCCCTTAACCCCTCTGTCCGCGCAAGTGTTGTTTTACTTACATAAAATCTTGTAAAACCATACAGATGCCGCTGGAGGGCAGAAACTTGTCATAAAAAATGTGCTTAGCTCAATGAGGGCTGAAAGAAAAGTTTCAATGCGCTTTGGCCGAGATTCTACAAGTGGCTGAGGAACACTATTTTTCCAAACGAAGTTGATCGAGTAAGCCTATATGGTGTCAGGTTGTTATTTTTCCTTTTATTTGTCAACCGTCTGCATGTACTTTCCAAACACCAATTACACAAACAATGTTCATACATCTCTGAACAGGCCTTTCCATTCCCTCAGTGTTCTCTACACCATATACGTAGATGTGAGGATCATTCATTTTTATAATTATTTACCTTATGTTAATGCTGATGCAGAAAATGGTGTCTTGTGTAAATGCCTATATTGTATTCTTACCCACCAAATGGTACAGATTTATACTGGGTACATCGTTTTTTTCTCATTATTGTGAATAACTACACGGTACAATGTTCATAATGGGTATTTTGGAATTAATCAAGATAATTGTTACGGAGAGCTTACAAACTTGTGATTCCTCTGAAGAATCTGTTCTGACAAAAGGAGGAGGAGGGGTACGAGATGATACTATCATTATAGAATGGTGAGGCTGAATAATGGCTTCATAAGAACTTGTTGATTAATGGGCCAGTTGTCGGACATCCTCTGAATGTTTTCCACATGTGCACTGTCTCCCAGCTTCACAGAACGCTGTCCACAGGGGTGCTGAAGAATCCACTCTGGCCTGCCATTGTGCCATGTCCTTTCTGAGGGAGAAAGAGAGATTGGAGGGGAGTGGGGAGGGGGAAAGATGAGGGGGGTGAAGAAAATAGAATGAAACTTTGAGGCTTTCAGCAGGGCTGTTGTAAAGAGAGTGAAAGAGCGGGGGCCGTGTGGCTTGCCACATGGGCTGTTCTCACTCAGCATAATGAAGGGCTTTCTGTGGCACTTAACCCCTCGCCGCACGCTGGGAATGGGCAGCCGTGCACCCGCCGCTCAGAAGCGACACGCTCAGACACGCTCACCCGCTGTATAATTACATTTTACACGCAGTAAAGTCATCCCCCGCTCCAACCACCTCCTCTACACGTGGCCCTGACAGCAAATATCCCAGGATCACACATTTCACCCAGGGACAAATAGTCCCATGGACACTGATGATGATACACTTTAAAATCCCGTGTGTTCGTCCTCTTCTTTTTATTAAGTTGCATGCATGATGATGTTTCGTTTTAGAGCCCAAGATTTACTTTAGATTTACAACCAGGATGTAAGATTAACCTGAGGCTCTCTAACAGGTATAAACTCAGCTCTGCTCCCAATAGACCTCTCCAAACATAAATACGATTGTAAAGGAGCTAGACCATGGCCTATTTCTACAGCACTGAGTGGGAGGGGGGGTTAAGCTGGACACTAGCTGATGTTGACGGCGGCAGGACGGCGCAGGCAGACGAGCAGGCCCTGTCTATTCCTGTCTTTAGCTCCTGCACTCTACCCTCACTTGACCAAACACAATATGTAGTTCCTTTTCATGGCAGTGGTCACTGGCAATTGACTGCTCTGAACTGGTTGATGTATTAACTGATGACCACAGCTGCATTTCGTAAAGTAAGGTTAACGTTATGTTTAGGAAGTTGGAGGGATAATTAATGGTTAAATTAGCCTTCAATCAAAATTATGCAGTTGCTGTTTGTCCATTAGCCTAATGTATGCTTACCAGACGACCCCAGTCAACGTGTGCTCTTAATGAATTTATTAGAGAACATTTAGTTTTAAGAACAGAGAGAGAGAGCTAACGTTAGCCAGCTAATGTATTACATTATCTAACTATCTGGAAAAAAAAAAGACAAATTATTGATTACATTTATAGCACATTTCTATAACCCAGGGCGCTTTACAGTATTAGTGGGAATCTCTCCATAAGACAACATTAAAACTGATGTGGTGCGATGGGGACCGTTCTTTTAAATTCAGACTTGGGTGGGACACAAGGGCTTGACCATGTTCCACTGTCTCCCACATTAAGAGGTATAAACGCTAACGATCGCTAGTTGGCATATTTTAAGCTGCAAAAAAGTTAAAGCATTGACCTTACTTGCCAAATACTTGTCAAACAATTCATAAAGCATATCAGTGTAAAACGAAAATGAACAGTATGTTTATACTTTGTTTGGCTACATACCTGCCTCAAATTACCTCATGACTCACTGACTCACCACCGTCGAGTGCATGTGTGTTATGTATGTGTAACCGGTTCACCCTTTATGAAGTAACTCTGCGTTGTGTTCTGGGTGTTGTGCGTGAAGGAAGACAAAGGCGGGTCTGGGTTGACTGTCATTTACTGTTTGAGATATCAAAAAAAGAGAAACTGCTGTGAGTACTTCATACAACCAGGGTCCAACACCTCCCTCACGCATAGCTCAGAGTAGCATTACACATTAGGTGTATGGACATGAGTTGAATTACAATATATATTTATAGAAAATAATGACATTCAGTCACCCTTGTTATAATTATAACAATTATACAAACTTAGACAAAGACTGAACAAAGTTGTACAAGTTCCCCAAAAGGAATAACTTTTATGTAACTCGTACCTGTTTGAGATATCAAAAAAGAGAAACTGCTGTGAGTACTTCATACAACCAGGGTCCAACACCTCCCTCCCGCATAGCTCAGAGGAGCATTACCACATTTGGGTGTATGACATCAGTTGAATTACAATATATATTTATAGAAAATAATGACATTCAGTCACCCTTGTTATAATTATAACAATTATACAAACTTAGACAAAGACTGAACAAAGTTATACAAGTTCCCCAAAAGAAATAACTTTTATGTAACTCGTACCTGTTTGAGATA
>JAVQIZ010159120.1:0-30278 GCA_036023535.2 Galaxias brevipinnis
TAGTTTTCATTATTATTATTATTATTATTATTATTATTATAATTATTATTATTATTATTATTATTATTAATATTTTATATTTAAAACTATTAACATTATTATCATTATTATTATTATTATTATTATTATTATTATTATGTGGTATTTTTATTAGCATTATTATTATTAGACATGCTTGATTAGAATGAGGAAAATAGGTCCATAGATCCCCTCTGAGTCTGACTCGGAAATCATAACTTGACCAGCTTTTCCTTTTCTGAAACTAGCTCGTTGAACTTGTCAGATCCAATTAGCGTGTTTAAACGCATCAAGTGCATCGGTGGGAAACAGTGGGCGGTTGGTCAGGGCCAGCCAATGAGGCTTCCTTTTCGGGGGGCGACAGGGGATGAGCTATATGGTTTGACGGTGATGTTGTTGAAATGGACCGCTCAGGGCTTTTATTTCTAAGCAGGCTTTTTACGCTATTACGTCAATTACGGGCATGCAGCGGGCTAAACGGGGCAGCCCGCGCATGGACTGCATTGCGTCGTTAATTAGGTATGAAATTAATTAGAGCAGACATCTATTAAAGTCGTTAAAGTTTAGCAATTTATTTGGTAGAGTTTAAAGGTATAACAGTGGATTAATGGATTATAGCTAATATTATGCAATATTTCATTGCATCCCTGTCAAATGTCTAACAGGTGTTTAAAATATTTTTTCCCATAAATATGATTATTTTCATAAATATCTTATTTATTTATATATTTTAAAAAATTCATGTTCGGCTTTATTTTATGTACTCACAAGGTGATGCAAAATTATATACATTTCAAAACTATTTGAAGAGTTTTATTTTCAATGTTTATTTTATTTTATTTTGTATGTTCATTTTGGAATTCAATTCCAAATTTATCAACTTTATTAGATTATATGGTGGTATGATGTTTTTATTTTGGGTAAGATTCATATATATTTATACTTAAAAAGTTTTTCTTGAATCATCTTATTTATTCTTCATAAGAAATAAAAATCAAATTTTCCCCTCTTAAAGCATTTTCTTTTGATTGAATACTTTTTTATTTTTGTATTTGGACTAAAACCTCTGATGTCAGACAGCCTACTCTCTCTATTGTTAGACACAGGCACTAGAAAAGGACAAGAGAAAGAAGAGGGAGGAGAAAAGAACCTTCTGTTATTTTCTGTCTTGAGACTCCATTGCATAGGCTATTCAGGCGAGTTGATGAACTCCTCCAAAAAGTTTATTAAGGGGATGAAAACAATAGGAACTAAAGCCTTTGGGCGCCTGGGCAGACAGTTTATAAACTAGCTGCCATTGTGCCTCAAAGGCAGATGCATGAATACTTTTGAATGGGGCCTTCAAACTGACACGATCAGGCTGGACAGCAGTAGTTCTAAAAGGAGAGAGGGTGCTTCTGCTGCAGCCCTGATCTCTCTCACTTTCCTGCATTAATGTACATCTGCAGACGGAGGGGGAGGTAGGGCTGGGCCCAGACTGTCATGGCCATGATGCTTCTCCTTGACGTTTTACACCACCTACACCAGCTCAACATATGTTTAGTTGACTTCAATAGCTACTTATAACAGTGAGGGTTAAAAAAGAAAAACAAGAAGGAGTATTTGTTGGAAGTTGGCAGGACAACCAACAGGAAGCACATATTTCCAAATTCAGTCATTTGTATTTTCGGAATCCTCTAAAGAGCTCAGTATTAATTAAGTGTATAATGTTGTCCAAGTTGTTTCGGCATAAGCTTTTAAAAGCTAATATTTTGTTAAAGTTTTGATAGTATGGATACATTTAGGACAACCAAAATATATTATGCTACACTTGAAATGTAGTGGCATACAAAAAATGGCCATGCTCAAAGTCCTTGCTAAATTAAATTCTTCTAAATCTAGTAGATGATGCTTATTTATGTTTGTTTATGTATACAGGTTTGTGGAGTAGCAGAGTGGATAGTGCTGTTTTTGCAGGCATCTTTATAAGACTTGATAGATTTTACTGTGGCTAAAATGCTTAAATTGAGCGCAGTATGTTATGCACTCCAATATTACTATTCCTCTCCCTTTCATTAGACAGAAGACTCTCTTTCTTTAGCCCTTTTTTTACACCTCTGTCCCTTTCTCACTCTAGTTCTCTCTTTAGTGTCCTCCGTCTCTGGCTCTGTGCCTCACAACATCAGAGGGAGTCCAGTGATTTGTGACCCCAGCGACCCACACTTAATCTGGCTAAAGAGAGGGAGCATCAAGCCTGTAGTGTGCCCGGGCCCCAAACAGCCCAAGCCTGCTCTGGCAGGTGTCAACATTAGCAACACAAATGGTCCCAAGTCCCATGCCCCCATAGCCCAGCGCGACACTGAACCCAAACTATGTGAGGCTCACTGAAAGGAGGCATATAATGGGGAATGTGGAGGGGAGGAGAAGAGGGGGAGGACAAGGGAGAGATTACACTCTCAGACAGCTATTAGCAGGGATGAGGCTTTTCTAAACAAAACACCAAAAAAAAAAGAGAAGACGATCAATACTGTGTTAGTTTACCAAGTGGAGTCATCATGGCTTGGGAGCATTTATTTTCTGCTCCATTGTTTTTTGCCTCAGACTTCTCCGACGTCTGTGGGTTGTATTGGCAATCCAATTTAGTCCGGGCAGTCCTAGGAGGCCTATTTCTTTTTCTGGCCAGGGCTTTGTTAGGCTTGGGCTTGCTCAGCCTGTGGCCGGGTCCGTTGGTGCTGTAATGAATCCTGGTTGGTGAGTATTGGCTGCGATGCTGGACAATCACTGGGCTGTCCAGAGGAAAGCAGCACTCAGCGATGACAGAGGCACCCGGCCCTCAGGGATTGCAGCCCCCCCGCCCCCCTTCATTAGACAGAAGTGTCGCTCTAAAGAGGGAGGAGGAAATGGGAAAGGAATGAGTTGACATCTGGACTGCTGCTGCTCTCCGCTGGCTATCTGTCTCGACAAGGGGGCCAGTGTGTTTTTTTTTAAAGACCACTTATTTATCCCTCGCCGCTGATTCGTAGCCATGCCACTATGAGAGACAAGTGTACTCACTGGTGGAGATTAGTTTCAAAGGTTTCAGAGGAAAACTCTATATGGGATCTCGTTTAATTGGCTGGGTTGGATATATATATCCCCTTGTCATTCCCTTCTTACAGGCCCCTTGAAAAACAAATAGATAGCCATTTTTTCTGTTAGAGTAGGGTTTTGTTTGGGTTGAAGTCCCTCTTGAAAGGTGAGCTGTCCCGTTCCACTTGTAAGGTATTACAAAACGTCAGTGGCTGAAACTTGGTCAGGAAACGATAAGGGTCTGAGGAAAAAAAGGGGGAAACGGGGCGAAAGGAGTAATCGATTTAAAATATCTGGCACCCCTCAGAAGAAGGCTCAAGAAGCTACTGCGTTTGTTTGGCTGGTTTTCCTTATTGTTCCTTCGGCAACGATCAGCTGACTGCCCCTTGAATTTTAAATCCTTTGTGCTGTAAAAACACTAGCCAAGCCCCTGCTGTTTTGCTGCAATAAACAAGGATACATTTACTGCAACCCTCACAGACAAAGATGTTTTTTGTTGAGCTGCACCAATAATAATGTTAGCTAGCAATAAAATGATTTGGGGCATTTAGGGTGAGGGCCTGCCCAAAGGGAAGCCTCCCATTGCAAGATGCTCCCCTTACTTCACAACCTTTGCCCAAAGGCAGGGAAAAAGATCCAACTGTAGGTCGACTTGAAGATGGAACACAGGAATATTAGTTGGAATTTTGTTATGAGATAACCACAAACCCTATACGGTGGTTGCAACACTTACCCCTCCAACCACTTGAAGAGAATGCAGTACCTATAGAGCATTGTACAGGAACGCCATGTGTGTTGCATTACACAAATACGCTGTAAATCTGTAAACGGCCTATTGTAATTTGTCGGTGTGTGTTTTTACAGCATGTTTATACTGGCTTTACACACAGCGAGCCAAACCATAGCATGTAATGGTGACTTTGATTTTGACTGAAGAAAATCTCACAGCAGATGCAAGACAGCCATTTTGTATTTATGATCCCATTCGAATGAGCACCTGTCTCCTAAATGTTCCTATTTTTTCATGCTCTTTACAGGGTGTAGTGAGCTTTGAGTTTAATATGAGAGCATGCATTACTGGCATCCACCAGTAAAACAAACGGCTTTTATCTTTACTACTCTTACGTGGAATTTATCGTGGTACTTTGGAATAGTCATACCAATAGTCATACCATTTCCCCAAATAATAATGGGCCAAATGTTAGTTGATTGTTTTACTCAGTCGGCCTTTGCTTGATTTATCATGTATTGTATTGCTGATTTGTTTAATATAATGGACTCCTGATTGGCATAAATCTAATTGTCCTAAAGACCTGTGTGATCTGCATGTTGGCGGTATGATTTGATTTTTTACCTTGTCCGAGGAATACAAGCTGCAACTCAGACAATGGGAATTACATGCCTTTCCCATATAATCCTGACAAAATATGAAGATGGGCAGTGTAATTTCTGGAAACATGAGAAAATAGACTGCTCCTGGTAATTAAGCCATTGTTGTTCTGACAAATAGTCAAATAGGATCACAAAGATGAAACTGAATTAGAATGAATATGATACAGAAGGCTATCTCACTCTTTATACCCATGTTAAATTGTATAATAATGAGGCAGGTCAGTTCCTCAGAATTTATGTAAAAACTTTGTTCCATGCGATTCGCCTTGCCTGCCAGGGTCGTCAAACTCTGACAGTTGGCACAGATCAGGAGAGTGTGTCGCATTACGGAAATCCACTGGTTACCACGGAGCTGCATTAGAAAGGACAACAAGCATTTCTGGCTAATTTTATTACAATGCAGAAATAGCCCACTTACTGTGTAACAGTAATTACGTTTAGTGCAGTGTGCCCAGCTCCTGCACAGTGATAAATGAGAGACATTGACCATGGTCTGCTAGTTTAAAAATGCCCATTAGCCTATGCTACTTAGAGCCAGAACATTTCACATTTTATGCTCTTGATCTGCCTCGCCACTGTAATCTTCATTTGTTTTAATTGTGCTAGTGGATCCCCCCCCACCCACCCCCCACCCCACCCCCCACCCCCTCCCAAGACAATAAACATGTCCGCCAAGTGTTGCAAATCAGAAATGTGTTTTCTTCCACCAAGTTAAAAATGCTCGTCCAAACAGTGGGGTGGAGCTGCTGTGCTATCCAACAAACCAACAGCATCAAATTGAGTCCTCCATTTTCAACTAATTGGCTTATTTCTGCATCCTCTGTCATTTTCTCCTTGGGGACTGTGCACTCTCATTTCAAAAAGCTTAGGGTCTGTGTTACGTTGCTGTCGCTTAATGTGAGGCGGATCTCTGATGTCGGTATCAAGCACTCACTGTGATGCTGCTCTGATGCAGCCTCCCCCCTTGAAGCGGCACACTACAGATGATTTAATATTTCCTATATCACACAGAACCTTTTGCTAATAATTTGGCGCCTGCTTTCGATTCATTAAATGTCACCAAGGTTAACAAAATATTTCTGTGGGGGGGAAGGAAATCTGAATTTCACCAGGCACCAGGGTAATTCTGTCTCCGAGTGACAAACACACAGCTTTTGCCGATCCCCTGATTATGCATGAGAGTGGCTGTGAGGCCCCCGGTCCCAGGTGTGTTGTAATGATGGCATCATTAGCGTTGGGGTCAGTCCCCGTGGGCCCATCATGGCAGCAATGACAGTCTAGTTCTCTGTGATAGGCAGGTGGGCTGGTTTCCACTCAGAGCTATGTACTGAGATGCGCTGAATGTATTTCCGTGGATTGAAGTATTTTTAAGGAATCTTGGTTCTTGTTTCATTACTGGAAACATGAAATGGCCCGGTCCCAGACTCTACACGTTTTTACTATGGCGCTAGAAACTTTCTACAATGTTTGGTGCCTGGCATTGTCCAGAAAATTAGGAAGCATCCCTTGGGCCCAAAGAAAAAATGTCTGCTGCGCATTCCTATACTGTGCTCCGTAATCTCTCTTTGGCTTTGTGTAGAGAAATGATTTGTTCCTTCAGGGGACCTGGGCTCTTACCCCTGAGAAGTAACTGTTTGATTTCCTGCCTGCGTAGGTTTAGGAGCCTTTTGTTTGGGGGACTGGGGCTTGGTTAGCAGTTGGCATGTTGTGGTCCATTTTACTTTCTTGCTCTCTCACTTTAATTTCAATACTTTTACTGTGACCTCAATTAGCAGAGGAAGTTAAATTCCATGTGAGTGAGGAGGCCTGCAGTAGAGCTGGGCTTAGTGGGCAGTAAGAAGGGGCCACAGCAGCTCCACAAGGGGTACCTTTCACAACTTTCTGCCCCCTTGGATACGTTTTCCAGTTCTATTTGTTTTGTAATTTCACAGGTTCTAACATAGCTTATTTTAGGATGCCTATGTAATTCATCCATGTAAACTTAACACTTCACAACACTGTTTCTATATTTTTTTATCTATGTTTGTCACTACATAGTAGCCTATTTAATATAATCAGTACATATAATTAATACAACGTTCTTTAAATTACAAAGTGTGCAATGTTTATGCTTGAAACTTTGAACACGGGCTCACATTTAGCATAAAACCCATGTACACAACAATATATTGAAATGACTGTGAAAGTGAGCGTTTCAGTAAAAAAGCAAACAATCATCCTTGTCAGTTATGTCCCAGGTCCAAATAGTGAAATATGAAAGAAAGAGAATCCCACCCTTCAAGCCCTTCACGCTTTCACACTCAGGCAGAGCAGAGGCCTGGGGAGTCAATATGTCAGCATTTATGGATGCCCCGCGGAGCTGCGCAGGCCTGTCAGGCCCCTATTCATGCTCTAATGGCCCCCCGAGGAGCACGTCTCTCTGGGCTGAAAGGGCCGGGAGGCCCAGTGGACGCCCTGTTGTTGGAGGTGAGCGTGCGCTCTCATGGACGCGCCGCGCCTTCATCCATATGACAAGAGCAATAAAAGAGCATCGCCTTTGCCACTTCTCTCTTGCTCTCTCTACTCTTCTTTCTCTCACCCCCCCCCCATTTTCTCCCCACCTCAAAGAAAGAAAAGGGGGCTAATTGTTTGTTGTGAGAGCCAAAGATTGTAGAGCCTCCCATCTTTCTCTCTGGCTAGCCTTTCTCTTCTCATTTTTTAAAACGTCCCTCTTCTTTTCTAAAGAATGCGATTCTATTTAGGAAGAAGCAAAAAGAAAAAAGGTATTGGAATTTTACTTAGGAATGTAGACAGGATGTAAAAGAGACTACATTTTGCAGTCGCAGCAAGAGAGGGCACAACATTTGTAAACACAACCTGGAGTACTTTTCCTTTTATATTGTTTTTTATGGCTACTGTTTAATTTTTTATTTGGGGAAATTATTTTTAAACATCTTTTCGATTTTTTTTTTCCACGAATAAATTTGTTTCTTTCGGAACTGAAGGGAGTTTATGATACCTTGCTTTGACATCTCTGAAGTTGTTGATGGCATGCACTGCCTCAATCCAACAAACTGTACCCAGAATAAGGAATAAATAGTTAATAATTGCTCAGATACATTCTTAACGCAAATGATTCAGCATTCTGTAACCTTGTGTTAGTTTCAGTGGATTACATTACAATGACAATAGAATTATCGCTAGTTATTACCAGAAGATTATATGAGCAGATATTACGTCCAGATTACATTTCAGCAAAATGTCACATTCTGGCTGAGAGAAGGTCACTGACACCTGGGCAGGGAGCAACATCTCACCATGTCGGAGACATTAAGCACAACAGAATTATTTTGGGTTGTGTTTTAAATTTAGTTTTTGACCACAGACGATGCAGTTGTTTTTTTGGCCTGTTGGCTTTAATATTTTCCCCCACTCTTTAAACAGTCCATGGTGCAATGGGACTGTTTTGTGTTCACCTTCAGTGGTTTATTTGTTGAAGAGATTATCTATGGAGCATTCCTCTCCAACACACACACCGTTATCATCCTTGGTTATCAGGGTATTCTATCTTGTATTCTCATAGGGCTCCTATCACACAGACCCACTTTAGGACCTGCTCGGAACCATCTGGCGGAAAGACGGTTTGCGCCTGGCAAAGCCCGTGGCTAGCACAGGCAAGTGCATTCATGAGCAATGCCGTGCACAATTCTTCCAGAAATGCAAATGTGGAAGTTGTCAGCTATTTGATGTCGCTGCGGCTGCACGATCCCTCTCCCCGCCCCCCAAACATCCCTCCTCTGCCAGTGTTGGAGGTTCAAGCGCATGCAGTCCTGGGGACAGGAAGGCCTGTTTATATGCAGGCCCCGAGCAGCAGAGACAGCGCACAGACAGATGGATGTCAGAGATACCAGATCCCATCTTAGGCGGATGCCTCTTATCACAGGCCTGTTTGCATAATTAGGCCTTTTGATATTCAGCCCCACTGACTGACAAAAAGTATAATTGCGACATCAACTATGACAAAAGGCATGTACAAAAATAAACAAGTCAACACAAATAGGGAGAAAAGGATGTGTTATTTTTGTCCTGTGGGAAAGGGGCGGGGAGGGGAGAGCGGCGCGGCGTTTAACCAAATCTACTGTCAGTCACAGTCAACTGGTGTGACTCGCTGCTCCGAGGCTGGCCCTCTGAATGCCTGCAAAACACAGAGCATGAGGTCTGATTGTAATTATGCTGGAACTAATATGCTTTTCAAAATGAGCCATTATGAGCTAATGCTGCACTGCCAAAGCCCTGTCGCTTTTGTCCCTCTGTCTTGGGTAGGTTTTTTTATTTTTTATTATTGCGAAAGGTGCTGTTGATATTGAGGCCATTGGCTACGGTATCAAAAACAGCCTGCCCGGGATGCACACACCACAGCGTTAGGCTAATACTGACTCAGAGGTAAGCTGAGAAACGCCGACCCCCCCACCTCCCCCTCCCCCATGTATCATGGAGGCTTCTTTATCACTCGTTAGCCTGAAATACCTCTCATAGCTTTCATGGGGGGGGGGGGGGAGTCTATCTGCAAGCACCCCTACAAATTCACAGTTTTGACCTATATTTTCATTCACTGAATCCTGTTGGTCCATATTCATTCTCTTTTGGTGGGTTTGCTGCTACATTTCATTTGATATCGCAATAGCCTAAACAAGCATTTTGCAACCAAGGCATTTTTTTTATTGACTGTGCAACTCTGAAAGGAAGTGCATTAAGGTTGCATTACCCCAGTGCTTCTCAGGGGTAGAAGTCACAGCCGCCTTCGGGAGTGGAGAGAAGAGAGGGGGATTCTATTGGCTTGATGGCAGGTGACAGAGTTGGGAAGGGGTTTGGAATAGCTTGGTGTTAGGGTTGATGAGAGTTCCATCTGCCTCTAGTAAGAGGAATGTTGACGGTGCGGTCAGCAGAGAGGAACACCAAGACACACCACTGTCAAACCCTGCCTCCCACCCTCTAAACCCTTATCCCAGTGCCCTGGTCCAATCAAACTCACAATGGCACTTTGTTGTCCCCCCTGCTTGTTAGGGGTAGTAAACGAAAATTCACTTACATCTTAAAATATGTTGGGGGATTCATTTCAACTTATTTCCTTGAGAAATCTTCAAAGGGGTATCCTTAGGTGACAACATATGGCCTTATTCGTAGATAATGAAATTCAGTTCAAGACAAGGAGCAAAGTAATTTTTTTTTTTTTTTGTTCAAACATGTCTCTTTGTCTCTCATTTGTAAGCAATAAAGGTTACTTTGAATCTTAATCAGCCACTTTATGCGGACCATCCAGTTTTAAACCTGATTAATTCCTATTCAAACCGGCTGCGTTTTTTAAATCAATATTGGGAGAAACCTTGGAGGCCCCCTGAAGGAGGCTACATGGCAGTAATCATGCCCACTGGATACCACATAATTACTCCTTAATTGCAAGATAAATGAGGAGACGAAGAGGCACAAGTGCTTTATCAATATCCCCAGAACCTTTGGAATGGAATTACAGCTTTGGTATTATTTGAGGGACTAATCAGGATGTACCTTATTGTTTCAGAATGGGGAGGACTTTCAAAACATTGACCTCAACAGCCCACAGGGATTCCATTTGCTTAATTCTAGTTATCTTCCACCATTTTGTCCTTTATCAACATCGACAGATTCGTAAACTAAGGAAGGAGACACGTGTTAGTCAAATGGCTAATTAGAAGGTTTTGTTGTCCGGTAGGGAAACACATGTTTGTTTATTTGGTTTGTGAATGTGCCTTTCACTGCTGTATCACAACAATCCAAAGCGACTGATTTTTAGCTGCTGTTCAATTGGCCCGCGGTCATGGCATGTATATAGACCAGCTCCCCTACCACTAAGTCCCATTGTCTGATGAAAGGTTTCCACATGAATGGCCCTGCCAGCCTTGCCACAGCGTGTCAGCCAGACCCCCACACCGCTCTGGACACAACCCACTGTGAGAGCAACCAGGTGCTCTGACTCCATTCTGTTCCTGTCACAGCCCAGGTGGACAAGTCTAGTCGGCCGGTTCCCTCAGTGATTCTTGGCATCCTGCTAGCTGCCAAACGCCGTCGGCATGGCGATGAGTTGGAGCCTCTGCTTTGCACCAGACAGGGTGCCATTACCCATACAGGCCTGCTCATTTCAGTCAAGGGTTGTTGACCTTGAGCCCAGAGCGTGCTTGCGGCACCCGCGCCCCAGCAGACGTGCTGGCTGTGCACGCCACGATGAAACATGGCGCCGTGCATAGGGCTTACTGACAGGCAGCGGCACACACTCATCTGGCTCGCTGGCCATCCACTTTGTCCGTTTCTGAGCGACACCCTAATGGCAACAGAGAAAGAATGACAAGAAAGAAATTGCCTCAGTGTTAAGGCCCCCCCCCCTCCCCCCCACGTCGAGTAGTTAAACAAAGACAGGGACAAATGTAGGCATTCAACAAATATCTGAGATTTCTGTGGCGTCTTGCTCAAAAGCCCTAGAGGAGCATCACCCCCACCCTCCCCTTTCCCGCACCTCCCTGCCGCCCTCGTCTGCCCATAGGACTTAAAGGTAACTTTGGAAGGCGATCTATACACCGGCCTGCCGGTCTCAAGTGCCGTCATGGCGTGTTACTGAGGGGATTGGCTGCAGAGGCGTCCCGATGAAAACCAACGAAGCGCTGCGTGCCATATGTACATATTCAACTTTGTATGTTCACGGGCGCTCCGTGAGCAGAGTGAGCAGGGTGTCGGAGAAATCAATCTGTATTAAAAAAGGGTAAAGACGAAAGAATTGATTTAATGAATGCGGCCTCATGTCCTGCGGCCACATGTAATCCGCGGAGAATCGTTGAGCGTGAGCTCCGAGGGACAAAAAGACATTCGACGAAGACTCGTCGAGTGGCCTGTAATGATAGTCTCCATATAATCCCATAATTCCTTGTTTAATTAAACTCCCGAGCCAGCCTTGAGACCCAGCCAGCTCCATTGCTCCATAATTCTCACAGTTGTTATTCGGACACTTATTTGCTTTCTTGTGAGGCCGTTTGACATGTCGAACCATTCTGGAAGGAACTCATCAGACCTACCTTAGAACGATACATAGCCGTGGCTGTGTAGAGCTCACCTGGGTAGTACAGACAATATTAGGTGGCTAGAGGTGCTTTTGTTAGTGGCTTCAAACAAGAGGCACTCCATCCATACACCCTCTTGTTCTGTATCTGCTTTTCTTCTCCCTCTCCTACTCGTTCTTTTTGGACTGGGCATGATGCAATCCAACAAGGCCCGGAGCAACGCTGGCACGTCACAGTGCCTTGTCAATGCTTCAATGAGGGAAATTATGAAAATATGAATTTTATGACATGAAATGAAAAGGGCCATGGAGTTTCAATAGACATGCAGAGGAGGTGAAAATGATGCAATTTTCTAAATTCAGTTCTAATGGTAATGTGCGGGGCGAACGCGTATATGCTGTCAGAAATGTCCCTGTCGGCTCGGATTGTAGCGCTTTGTGCTCTATCTATACTCCCCGAGCGAAAATGCAGCTTAGCTTGAATGCCTCCAAAGTAACGTTAAGATATGTTCTAATTCATTTAATGACAGCATATATGGAAACACACGGGATTGAATGGGTTGGGTGGGATATTGTGTTTGTGTTTGTGTGTATTCTGCATGGGCCTGTTTGGGCACAGTTTTGCCCAGGGCCACTGGGAGAGAATAGTGGGGTGAGGAGCAGCAAGGTGGCCTGTGTAGATTAACCCCTCTACCCAGCCAGCCCCCCCTTCCCCCCTGCCTCCCCCTTACCGCCCCCGGCCCTCTGCCTTCACACACAGCCTCTGGGGCCCCCACTCTCAGACAGGATTGTGTATCAGGCCCTCTTCTATACTGTATAAATAACCACAGATTAAGATAATATTTGCTCTGTTGTGCTCAGAGAGAGGAGAGGCTGTCATTTGAATCCTCTTTGCGGCCCCCCCTCCCAACCGCCACCATAATATGATACCATAGCAACTGAAAAGGGCTGTAAATAAGAGCAGAGCTTTTATTTAGCTACTTCTTGCCCTCGTTTAATACGACTTTTTTGTACTTGCGGATTGGCCCTACAAATACATAGGGCCGATCCATATCAAACGAGACAAGAAAATAGTCACCACAAAACCCCCCTCCCTTAACATTACCGAGATAATGCTTCAAAATGCTGTTTGCCTTCCCTTCGATTGAATTTGGTCTGCTCCTTCTCCCCCCTGGTTGACCAGGTAACCGCACGGACGAGGGTTCTGATGTGGAGTCAGAGCCCGACCTGCCCCTGAAGAGAAAGCAGCGCCGCAGCCGCACCACCTTCACGGCGGAGCAGCTGGAGGAGCTGGAGAAGGCCTTCGAGCGCACCCACTACCCCGACATCTACACCCGGGAGGAGCTGGCCCAGCGGACGAAACTCACTGAGGCCAGAGTACAGGTGAGGCCTGCACGCTCACACACACACCTGCGTGCACCCACGCGCACACACACACACACACACACACACACACTAACAAACAATCTTTGATTACCACAGGGTGGTTTCACTATTCCTTACACACAAACACCAACAATATATATCAAATGGACAACAACATGGAAATGTCATCAAGAGATCAGTGTGTTTGTGTTGTGCAATATACGTTCCAAAAAAGAAGATACATTCTTGATTGGAATGCTAATCTAGTTTGCCTCCAGGACAATAGCATATTCCCTTTAAATGTATGAAATTCAATTCCAGTTTTCAAAAGCCTACGCTGCTTTCATAGCCACCCATACACTATTATACATAATTTAAGAAGCGATTGATATGCATTTGGATGCAACCATATCACACCAATCGGGTTTGTTATTCACATAATAATCTCGAGAAAGGATATTATTAAATTATATTGGATGCTTGACATTATGTCTCCTGTACGCCGTGGTTTTTACACCGTTGGCGGTGATGAACACGTTCATCAGTATAATCGCTTGCCTTCCCTTCGTGGCTGTTCACTGCTTCCTCTAAGCCTTCAGCTCCTCTTAGAGGGCTCTGACAGGGATGCTCCACATTCTCACACCCCGGACCCTAGGACCTCAAAACCTAGCGGAGCTGACAGCTTGTGTGCCATGTGGTTTTATGTAACGTCCAAGGAAAATACAGTAGAGTTATAGTGGCAGCTGTTAGCATGGGGAGGGAGGGAGGGAGCGAAGGGGGGCCAGAGAGAGACAGGGAAAGAGAGAGAGAGAGAGAGAGAGAGAGAGAGAGAGAGAGAGAGAGAGAGAGAACGCATTCCTGATGGATTTCTCATTTCGGCCCTTGGCCAGGAGATCTCTTCCCATCACTTTCAAGCCCGCCGCCGCTTGTAAACCCCTCCGCATATCACAGAGAGTCCCTCATCCTCTCCTGGGACCCCTTGGCCTGACAACAACATTAATCAATCAGCCGTCGGTAAAAAAAAAAAAAAAGAAGGAGCCAGGGCACCCCTCTCCTCTTACCGTGTCCCTCCCTACCCCCACACGTTCCCCACCCTGCAGGAACCCTCCAAAACTCTGCACCGCATGCTAAACGTCCCTCACACTACCAGCATGCGGTTAAGGGGGTAACTGATTCCACACATGTCTTTGTCCGTCTTCTTGAAACCCCAAATATGTGTGTGTGTGTAAGTGGTTAACGCCTCACTCAAGGGGAGGAAATGAGAGATTTATCTAGGTGGTTATCAAGGTGCAATGTTTTAAGGTTTCAGGCTGCTTTAGATATGCTTATAAGGCAAACTGAGGGATGGGTCCTTCAATTCTACGTAACTGATGTTTTTACTAACTGTTTTTATGTGGAGTCATTGGTTTATTGCAGTGGATGCTAGGCAATACATCTGGAAATACATGTATTGGCATTGTAGTAGATGCTCAAATTATGATACATTGTAAAAACGTTATACAATATTATGCATTGAATAATATTTAACTTAATTTAATGAAATCAATTACACAATTATAAATAATATATATATGATTAACAATGGATTGGTCCCTAGTGGTTGAAGTCAGTGGGTAGGCACAGAGGATAGTTCGTCGAAACGTAGACTCACCTGTTTTGACTTCATTTTGGTTAAATGTAATATGCTGCATCTGCCTTGCACTTATATTTCATCTACTAAGTAATTGTTTGTACTAAGACATTGTTTTATATTAGGTTTGGTTGATGGTTTTGTTTGTGGCCTGGGGTTGAATGTAGCACCTCCTTAGCTCCTATCTAGGTGGTTAGGTCAGGGATGCACTTGTCTACCTGGTTTTTTACCTTCTCTTGTTGAAAGCACTATTTTTGTAACTCGCTTTGGATTAAAGCATCTGCTAAATGACTGTAATGTAGTGTAATGATAGTCGCTCTGTCAATGCTCGGATCTAGATACAACCCTCAGTCAGCTATGTGTGGCCACAGAGAATATGCACCGGCATCTGCCTCTTTGTGTATGTATGGCATCTGACGGTACCATCAAAAAGCAGGCAGGCCTGGAAAACCAAAGAAACACTTTTTCTTTTCTCCCAGATAATGGAGCTAAATGATGTCATGTGAAAACCTGAGGTATTTGAGCCGTGGCTATTTCTGCTAATGCAGTTTTCCTCATAATCTAATTCCCAAAAGCTTTGAAAGTCTCCAAAGGTCAACTCAAACTTAATATTCAGAGAAGGTCACCCCCCAGAAGGCACTCTGCTGTCATTGTTAGCTAGATACTTAGTGTGGCAATTTGGATAAGGGCAAAACTAAGGGAGCTATTGAAAAACCTTTCCTCCTTCAGGAGTGCTTTGTTTTTGTATAGGCTTGGTTGAAACACTCCATTACTGTATCCATGCAACAGGGTGTTCTGCCACAGTGTACTTACACTAGACCCATGTCAACCGCCTTAGCGAACACTAGAGACACGTTTGAGAAGGGGGGGACAGCTAGAGCCGCAATATGTACGCACGACAAACATCTACAGGCTGGAGTGTGTCTGGCTGTGTGAACCCGGGACTGTGTCCGTGCTCCGAGGAGACGTCCACCAGCTGGGCTTTGACATGGCTGCCCAAATGGCCCGTGGTTGGGGCCAGGCCAGAGAGGACCCCTCAGCCTGAGAGCCGGCCCAGCTCCGCAACAGCTGCAATGACGCATCCTCCAGATGTCAGCTAGAGGTGAGGGGTTTGTGGATGGAGGGAGCGGCCGGGGGGCAGGCGGCGGGGTCCTGGGGGTTAGCGAGAGGCAGAAAGGGGGGTGTCGGTCCAGAGGAGATGGGAGAAGGAGGAAGGTGGGGGGGTTCTGTCAAAGAGCTCCATGTCTTCACACAGATTTACGGGGGAACAGTCAGTCACGGTCTCCCTGCGTTTTGGTTGGTCATCAAACACGGCGCTAACGTGCAAAGCAGTGGGCCGATGGTTTACGCTGCCGACCCTCCCGGAGGGGAACCCCCGTGACTGACTGTGCATGCGGCGAGCGCTCTCGAGCAGGGAACCTCGGGGCGCCTCGGGGCCTCACGTCCGTGGTGACCGAGTCCAAAACAAGGGACGAAGTGTTTACTTGAGCCTTGACTCGCCACACAAACTCTGCCTCGTAAAGGGGTCGAGCATTTCCCCCGAGTGTCCCGCCCCCCCGCCCCCGGCTGCCTGGCCGAGCCACTGGGACCATCTGTCTTCGTCAGCTCCCCCTGTCCCGCAGAACAGAACGAGCAGCCGGCCCCTGCTCCGTCGACGGTTCATCACCCGCCTGACAAATTGAGAAGGGGTGATGATCCATGTGTCTCTGTGACTCGTTCCAGGCTCTCTCGGTGGGAGGACATACCTGCCTCCTCTTCCCTCCTCCTGGGCCACTGGGCATCACACAGCCCCTTCTGTCCTCCACCTGAAGTCCTTCCCGAAAAGGCCGTCAGAGAGGAGGCAGATCAGGGGGGGAGAGAGAGAGAGAGGGAGAGAGAGAGAGAGAGAGAGAGAGAGAGAGAGAGAGAGAGAGAGAGAGAGAGAGAGAGTGGACTGTGAGCCAGGTGGATGCGAGGGCAGAACAGAGGCAGGGGGGAGGCTACGCGCCGCTGTAAATCAACACGCCTCACACACATGAAGGGAATGAAGGGAACATACGTTCCTCCCTCCGTTTAGACTGAAGTTTTTAAGAGGCCGACAGAGACTGCAGGCCGGCCTGGGCTTGGCCCCGTCGTCACCCCCAGACTCCTCATCAACAGAGGGCCGCCGGCCTGCTCCGTGGATGGGCTGCGTGGATCCCCTTTCAAGACCAATGAACAAACGCATGCCGTGACAGTTAGTGGAATCTAATAAGGTGTAAGTATTGCCTTTTATGGAGCGTGGAAAAAAATTGATTTCTCCGTGGCTCATCTGGAGCTTCTGTGCATGGGTTGCCCAGAGACGGGGAGCTGAAAGTGGGCTCCGGTGTCGTCTTTGGTGTCGGGACTCCTGAGATGAGCGGAGGACTCTCCATGCTGCACGTCATGCCCGGTGCTACCTCCATTCGATGGATATTCACTCGCCCCCAAACTGTGTTTAAGGTTAGCAAACAGGTTAGCATACACATTCGAGACGAAGCCCTTTTCCAAGCGCTTGGCTGTCATGGCGAGCACGCCGAGCGCGTCTTTCCTCCCGAGCCGGGTGAAATATCCCGTTAAGACAAAAGATCCCTGAAAGATGAATGGAGGGCCATTATGCAGATTACATGTGCTTCATTGTATGGCGGAAATAAAAAAAAAGACCCCAACTCCGTGGAGAGGTATCGGGAGGAAGAAACACATTTTGTATGTCCCCATTGTTTCCCTATCATTTGATTACCAGCGGCAGGCGAGAGAGGAGCAACAATGGCGGCGAGCGGCGGCGGCCGAGCCCAACAGGCAGCCGTATTCCCGCCAGTGTGCTTTTTTTTATGTCTCCTAACAGCAATAAATAGGATTTATGTAGATTGTAGGGGAGAAATTGTTGCAGTGCATCAGTGTGCATGTTCTAACAGTTTCTTATTATTAGAATTTAAATGACTTTGGTTCCGTGCTTCTGTATTCCCTGATACTTATCCAGCTAATCCCACTCTCTCCCTCAAATTCACACTCGCAGCGACTTTAATTAGCATAAAGTAGCAGTCTGGAAGGCAGGCAGGGGGAATCAGAGAAAGGAGAGAGAGAGAGAGAGAGGAGGGTGGTGAGAGAGGAGAAAAGGGAGGAAAGAGAGAGAGAGAGAGAGAGGAAGAGAGAGAGAGAAGGGGGAGTATTGTGTGCTATAAGACAGCTGAGGATTTTGCTGTTGGAATCCGGTTGCATCACTCCACTGTGTTTTCGCAGATATGCAGTTTAGAATGCCTAGTGGTTTATACACTCTTGTTGGTCAGCGGCGGAAGGCACCAGGTTGGCTCACAAAAGCACTAGAAAATTCTCCAACGAGGTACAAATTAGGCAAGGATCTTCAAATGGTTTTGCAACGGAGCAGTGCCATGCTTGCCGATGTTGCGTTCGTCTTATCGCCCATCAGCGATAAGAAAATGGCACCCACATCGCTGAAGATAATAACGCCTGGCATTCCCACTCTGTCAGAGCAAGATGGCCGGTGTCGTTGAATCAGACACTCGAGAAACGCGGCATTCCAACTTAGAGATAAAAGTGTGAGCATTAATGTTATGCGCACATGTCGGGTGCTGGTTTCCTAGCATTTACACCATCCTGTCCAGTCAACGTCGCCTACACCACACACACACACACACACACACACACACACACACACACACACACGTCAGGACTGTCTCTGGCCTCATTCCCTCCCAGCCCCCTCTTTCTCATGTTTCCCCCTCTCCATGTCTGTGTTGAGCTCGCCTGCTCAGAGCGGCCTCTTTTTGTCCACCGATCTGTGCTAAGCTCCACTTCTATGAGCCGGTCGTTTTGTCCCCCCTCCCCCCCGCTCTTAAAGATCTCCCCTCCCCCCCTCCCCCCCAGCCTTGGTTTGGGAATCCACAGTCCACGCTGGGCTAGCCCGAGTCTGTTGGACTCAAAGTCACACGGCAGCAACCCTCTTAGCTACTTGGTGGCAACCAAACTGAAAAGGGGGCAACATGGCTGCCATGCCGCTCACACACACACACACACACACACACACACACACACACACACACGGTCTTTCTCTAGGTAGATATGGAGACGATGGGTGAGCAGCCTCTCTGTACTGCTGAGGAATTAAACCGGATTGGGGTGAGCAGAGGAGAATCCGCGGCCCAAGGTGACTTTGTGATCAGGTTCCAGAGCACAGCCTCAAATCCTCCTCAGCTGCAGGCTGTGCATGTTGCTGTGCGTGTCGCTGTCTCTGTGTGTGTGTGTGTGCGAGCGTGTGTGATTTGTTTATCCCAGTAACCAATGCCTGAGTCCAGTGGCTGCATGAGGGGGAAGTAACACATTCTAGTTCCTCAAGAGCAGGGATGCGTGCCACCCCCCCGCCACCCCCTATCCCCCCATGGCCCATCAATTCTTTGTCGGCCTGGACACTTGGGCCCTATGTGTGCCAGCTTTAACTCAATAGGGCCCCAGCCCTTTGGCATTTGAGATAACGTGAGTAGCTTGGCGTCGTAGCGGCTCCATTCAAAGCATCCTTCTAAATTCACTTAGACAGATGCGCTTTACAGGCTCCTTGCTGATTAAGGTGGATGGGTGTCTATGGCAACTACACGGTCGGCGTGGAGACGAGGCGACATCGGGACTCTCCTGGCTCTCAGAGCCTCTCTGTGTTCCCCTTGTTAGCAGCGCAGCTGGGACGGCTAACGAGCACAACATTGATTACATTTCATAAGTCTTTAAAGCCACAATCAATTTGGTTCATGTTTGTGTTTTGGTGCGGGCCTTCTGATGAATGACATTTGACATGCAGGGGAGTAGGCCAGAAAAGAAGGCAGGGAAGGAAACAGGAACAATGATAAAAATAAGAAAACAAGGTAAGAAATGTGAAGGAAAGGGACAGCAGCAGCAGCAGCGTTTGACTGTGCAATGTGTGGCTGTGATTAAACACCTCCTGCCTCAGCCGGCAAACACAAAGAGAAAAGGAAGTTAGGAGTAAACATAAAAGAGGGTTGGGGTGGCGGGGGTAAGGTTCAGAGGTCAGAGGTGAAGTGGCACGGCAGGGTGGGGTGATGGGGAGTGTGTGGAAGGAAGGGGTGCCCCCCCTCCCACCTCCCACCACCTCCCCTGCTCCTTAACGCCCCTCCCCATGGCCAGGCAGCTGTTTTTCTGGCCCAGCGTGAGCTTAGCTCTGCCCCTGTAGAACCACAGCACCATGCTCCAATGCATCCCAATAGCAGCCACGTCGCCCAGGCACTCGTAACACTGCTTCGGCTAAATCTGACCGAGTCAACGTACCCCTTTCCATTTTGAAGGGGCTGCCGTTGAAAGAATAGTCCCCCCAAGTTTGATCCGATTCAGCGCCATTGGTAAACTGCGGCCAGAAAGCAGAGTCTTTTCAGAAACGTTTGACTCACTGGCCAAGAGCTACATTCAAATGAAGACCTCCGTCAGATTGAGATCTCTGTGCAGGCCCATGGGAGTCTAGAATGTATGTTTGTGCGTGAGGGGAAAAGAGGCCCGGGCTCCCAAACAGCAGCCAGTGTGACTGTGGGCCCGTCCGCCTGAAAGTGTCGCTCTTTAAGACCTGTTTAAAAGGGACGCCCCCTCTTTGTGTCCACTGTTCTCTGTGGCGTATGGAGGGGCTTTTGTCCCGGGCTTTCATGTGGGCCCACAATGGGCCAGGCCGTTTGAAACACAACAGTAGATGAACTGCACTGACAGTGTATTAAGCTCTGATGAATTGCCTGTGCGAGGCATAGATCAATGTCCTTCAACCTTTAGCACACAGTGGGCCCAGGCCCTTGTCTTGGCTAAATGGAACAGGTTGCTGGCTGGATGGCTGCTCTTTTCAATGGGCGCCTGATTATATTCATGTTTTGTTGAGGCAGAAGCCTTTTTAGAATGTGTAAATCTCTTTGGTTAAGAATGGGCCTCTTTAGACGCTTTTTGTTCGGGGGAATTGACAATGTGCTATTTGGGTTTTTCCAAGTGGATACACTAGGGGTTTAATATATTTTTTTTACAAACAAATTCTAATCATTTATGTATTAAAACAAAATAAACAATCAACTTTTTATTGAACTACACAACGTGCCATACGTGTTTGTGTGTGTGTGTGTGTGTGTGTGCACGTGTACTACATTCAGGCGTTCTGCTCGACCTCCTTTAAAGTGCTTCTTTAATAGGCTCCCAAATGTACTTGAGGCAGGTTCACAGTGCTGTGGAGGCTAGTGGCCTACCTCTGACCTTTTAATGGCTTCTCCCCTCTGAAGGGAGCTTAGGGCAGCTTGTTTACACAGATCACAGCCTCAGCCACTTAGGAAGAACAACAGGGACCGGGCTGCTGTGCCTCCCTCACGGCTCCCATAGGGACTAGCCTGTTCGCCTACCGCTCTCACTATTAACCAGGAGATCAATCACAGGTGGCAGGCAGCAGCACATGTTGCACTGATGCTGGAGCCTAGCTTCTTAAATGGCCGCTGTGAATGAAGAAGCGTAGGTGGCGTTTCAGTGAACGCAAGTTGACGCCGAAGCTTCGTATCTGACATCGGTTCTGTCAATCAGACAAGATTGATTTTCATTAAACAAAAGCACTTAAAAAAATAAATGTATTACTTGATTATTATTATTTTCAACATGTCTAGGAGAATGTTCTGGGGGGAAGGCACAAGTTGACTCTTTCCGTCAAAGGGCCTTTGCTAATCCTCCCTTTTTAAACAATCAAACGTTTCTCTAATAACTCCAGGTGTGGTTCAGCAACAGACGAGCCAGGTGGCGCAAGCAGGCCGGTGCCAATCAGCTGGCAGCCTTCAACCACCTGTTACCCGGAGGGTTCCCGTGCTCCACAGGGATGCCAACCTTACCCACCTACCAGCTCCAGGAGTCCAGCTACCCAGGCGCCACTCTCTCACAGGGTAATACAACCAACCCAGATTCATGTTGCACTGCTTTACCAAACTGAACCAAACAGTGCTGCTCTGTTTACTCATATACAGTGTTGTTACTTGAACAATGAAATGTGAATAGGAAAACACAGCCCTGGACATAGCACAGATATGAGTTTACTATTAGAGTATTAAAAAGCCATGTCTATGTCAGCTTTGATGTTCAGATAGCCTGTCAACATTGAAATTGGCCCAGTATGAAAGGGTCCCTAATCTAATAAGCTTTGAGTTTAAACTATCTGTGGTATGTCTGTTAAGTTTTATGTGTATGCTAACAGAATTTTATATCATACATGGACCATGCGCCATATACTATAGGGTACATGCGGCAAGCAGTTAACTATACAGCCAGCTCTTTGTTTTGTTGGAATACACAAAAGCCTAAGGCACCAACTTCGTTTGTTGGCAATTACTAGTCTGTGATATTTCCATACACATTAAAGCACTTCAGTTCTGGGTCAAAGAGTCTATAGCCACTAAATAGTCCAAGCAACTGAATTTCCGGCACATTAATTATTCCATCCAGTACTGCTTGCTCAACATGCCCCACAGATAGACATTAAAGTTATGTAGTTTGACTTGAAACTTTCCTTTCCGTTGAGTATGTGTATGTGTGGTAGGGCTAGCCTCCCATGCTAAGAGCTGCCTTGTGTTGTGCTACTCGGTCAGATGGCAGCAGCACGTTGCACAGGCCCCAGCCCCTGCCTCCATCCTCCATGCACCAGGGCGGCCTGAGCGACGGCAGCTCCGCCCCTTATGGCCTGTCCTCCAACCGCCACGGCTTCTCCAGCTACTCGGACACCTTCATGAGCCCGTCGGCGTCCAGCAACCACATGAACCCGGTCAGCAACGGCCTCTCCCCACAGGTCAGTTCAACGTCCACCTACACGGCCACGCTCCTGCATTCACCACCTGGCGTCTCGCGGAGACCAGTGGCTTGAAGAGGCTAAATTACACACACTTGCATGGACAAAAAGACCCTTCTATTGCTGTAGTCTGTTCTAAACCGGTTCATCAACACTCGAAGTTCCCTACATTAGAAGACTTCAAATAGCTTAATAGTAATCCAAGCTGTTGCAGTGTGGCACATGTAATTGTAATTTTCTCTGTCTGATGTGCTATTCCATTTGAGCAAAGCGTGAGTCAAAGTAATAAGTCGAACACGTGGGCTTTTATGCTTGCCTCTGGAGCTCTGGATTTGCATTGGTTCGCCTAAATTGCTACAATTGTCAAACAATTGGATTATCATCAACAAATTAAAATTGATCTTGATAGGGACACATCTGCTCCAAACAGCAATTTCGACTTTCCTGGGACGTCGAAATCCTTTCGGCGAACAGCAGGAACACATGTGAAAGAAATAATTAGCTGAAGCTTATAAATGTAGGACCTTAATCTGCTGCAAGAAGTAATTGTTTGGAGTTCGTAGACCGCTTTGACGATATGTGATTTCACTCTTGTGGTTAGACAGCTGTCTGAGCCACTCTGGCTGGTGCGCAGACAGCTCGCTATGTGAGTTAGAGAGTTTGGTTGAGATAGTCACTGGCGTCTGTGGCCGTCCCCTTGTCAAGTCCCTTCCCCTCCCCTCCGCCTCCACTCCACCGTGAAAGTGAAGTCGAGCATTACCCCCAGTAATTAGATGCCTCGCCGTCCTAATTGGGGTTTGAATCAATGGGAGGCATTAGATCGCTTTGAACAGAGTCTCTTCTGTTGCAGAAAAATGCAGTGACTTTGCCCTGAATGTGAGCAACGTGTATGTTGCTGTGACTGTGCCTGGATATATGAGCGTGTGTCTCTTTCCTCTGAAAAGCAGGGGATTCCACGTGTTATCCTCTTTGGGCACCTCCATTAATGAGCGTTTAAGATGCTCCTCTATGGTACAGGGTTGAGCCTTAAGTAGCGCAGAATAAGAAATGATTTGTATTGATGCAAATCGTGAGCGAGGAGTGAATTACACACAATTACCCATCAATACTGGCCAGTCTTGCCCACCCTCACCAACAAGATGTGGTTAACAAGCAGAAAATAAGATTGAAATGGTGTGTAAAGAGTTGAAAATGAATTTCAATGCTGCATTTGTCCACAATTACCCCCTCGTTCACACATGTTTTATTGGGGTGGGTTTTTTTCTCTCTCTCTCTCTCTCTTTCTCTCTCTCTCTCTCTCTCTCTCTCTCTCTCTCTCTCTCTCTCATTTTCAAATATTTCTCAAAGCAGATTGGTAACATTCTTGGTATTACCCCCTTTCTTTGCAAAAGAAAGAATTAAGGATTTTCTGACAAAAAAGAGATTTTCTCTCCTGCTGGAGCGACGGAGGATAACATGGCGGCTCACAGCGGGCTTGATTGTTAATCGTGGCACAGGGGCTTTAAGTGCTAATGCTCTCAAGTGCAGACCTGCAGAATAAAAAAAAAAAAACACACCAGGAATATGGAACCCAATTTTTCATTAATGGATCTTTGTTAATGCGGGCATGGGATCTAGTGTAGCTCACGCTGCCTCTCTTCCCAAGCATCCAAGAATGTGTTTGGATAATAAACGTTTCCTGTTTAGCAGCGTGGATTAGGACAGGAGCCTTTGGGCAAGCGTACAGAAGGGATTTTTTTGACAGTATTCAATAATTCTATCAAGTGGGTTTTATGAGGCTTGCAGATTATTTTTGTTATGTGTTTTTTTTTCCTCTCCATTTAAAATAAAGCTTGTGGAACAATTTTATGTATCGCTTATTATTTTTTAGAGGTTTACGTTTGATTCGGATGTGCATTTGACAGTGTTATTGAAGATAGTGGCGACTGGATGTTCGCATGTCGGAAAACGGGAATGTATAGAATGTGAAGTGGATTGCCATGTGGCATTCCCATCAGTCTCCCAGCAGGGAGATGGATGTTCACTCTGACACTGGAATCACAGTTCACACCCCTGCCACTCTCTCCTGCGGTGTACACACACACACACCCACACCCACATACACCCCCCTCCCCCCAAACACACACACACACAAACACGTATACAGAGACGTGCACATAAGATACCCGCATAGTTCAGTCCCTCTCTCCAAACTGAAATGAGCCATTGGACACACACACGGACAGCGTGTGCATAGCACAGGCACTCACAAAGTATCACCGGTGTTCTCCTGTGTAACTATCTGTCAGATGCCACCTCCAGTCCTCTCAGTGGCAAGTCACCCGGAACATTTCAAGTATGTTGTTGACAGGGATTGTCTATCACAGATTGGGATTTGATGTCAGGGCACTGTATATTTTCCCTCTCCTCTCCTCCTCTCCTATATGTACTGGGAGGAAAAAAGCAATCCAAATATCACCATCCGTTTGGAAATGAGAATGCGATGTTGTACGTTTCGTGCAGCATCTGCTTGGAGGCGATATGCTTGTGTATCGATATGTTGCAGATATTTTCACTAGTGTGTGCTATTGATGGGCCGGCGGTTCCCGGTTAAGATGGACACAAACTCTCCGTGAACGGGCCGGGGTGGGAGAGGTGCCAGGCTCCCTAATGGAATCCTGCTGTGTTCAGCATTCCCGACAGGTGCTCGCGTCCATCCCAATCCCATAACCTTTCCCGACAGCGCGCATTTTCCCATTACCGCTAGTGGCAAAGCCCATCGGCCGCGGCGCCGGGGCTTGTTGTCGTGGCGATATAAGTTTGGCTGCTGTGAGTGAGCCTCCACGCCGAGGCCAGAGTGGGTTAAGCTGTGCTTGGCTGGGCCGCAGGAATGAGACCAGAAGTGGGTTTTGTTGTTGGTCTTGTTTCATTTGGAGTCGCAGCAGGTGCTGGAGAGGGGGGAAAGACGGGGCCATGAACCCAGGGCGGCCATCAGCTCTGAAAACATTATTATTGCCTTATTTATTTTTTTACTTCTCTTTTTTTTGAGAGAGAGAGAGAGAGGGGATTTTGTACTGTCAATCATCTGGCACTCTCTTCACTTGAAGACTTGAGCTCATGTGGCTTTGACAGCATGTCTCTGGAAACAGATTTCCGGGGGTGTTTGTTTTGTCGCGATGACCTTCCAAATGTTTACGCCGACATTGTTGGAGGATGTCGTGAACCCTCTAACTGACCAGTCAAAAAAAGTCAGCCGTCTCATCGGCCGCGAGGAGACGAGACAGATTTAGCCCCCTGTCCTCTTTCAGGGAGTCTTCCAGGTTAAAAAAAAAACAAGCACAGAGCAACACACTATTTTTTGCTACATTTTCCAAACTTACCTCGAAGAACATGCCATACTTTTTAATAAGTCCCTGCTCATGTACTTAATACTCTCAGATGATTCTTTGAAGCAGTGTTCTTGGGAGTTGTGCTGCTTGGTGGGGGTTTCGGGGGCTGAGTCCCCCTTTATTGCGTGACAGGGACCCCTGCTGGGAGAAGGGGGAAACAACTGGAGAGGAGAGCGGCAGCCTGCGACACGGGTAGCTCACAGCGTGCCAAAAAGGATGGGCACCGTGTGTGATGAGGTACCAAGCCATAGAGATAGAACACTAGAGTGGACGTTGACATTTGGTCACTCTAGGACAGCTCCCATTGCATCATGTGTCGCCTCTAGTGTTCTATCTCTATCGAGCGAACGGTCATATCGGTCGAGCGAACGGTACGATCGAGTTCAGCTTGGCATTGTGTAAAGCTGGAAAAAAAGCTTTCTGGTGCTACAATGATGCGTGTTCAATAGAAGCTAAATATTGTACCACAAAACGAAAGGACGCTTTGTTATGTTACAGTTCGTGCTTAGACTACGGCAGTCTTTGTGGATAGTTAATTATTAGTAATATTGTTAGCTTATCTGTTACATTCGAAAAGCAGCACAGCTCCCAGAACACATATTTCAGGAATAAATTCCTGTGTTCAGTACGGTAGTTTAAAAGTATGGCATGTTCTTAAAAGGTGTAACAGATATAGTACAAAAATGTGTTCACTGTTTAGTCAACTAGAGTACATGTAATTTAGAGTACATCTAGGTAAATTATTTAGGCAGTTACAATATTCACTTTTTCAGCTCAGTCGGAGGGCTTGGTTTGTTAGTTTGTTTCCCTGCTGCACAGTCTTATAAAACTGTTGTGTGTTTTGGAATGAGAGGGTTGTGTGCGTGTGAGTGCGTGTGTGTGTGTGTGTGTGTGTGTGTGTGTTTGAGGAAGGCCTTTGGGCTGTGGGAGTGGGATGGGCCTTCGCACACACACACACACACACACACACTTACACACTTACACACTTACACACTTATACACACTAACACACACACACACACAAGATTGCACTTAGTGTGTGTGTGTGAGTGGGGGGGATCAGAGGCAGAGCGTCTCTCACCCCTGCCTCCCTTTGATCCGTGTCCCCGGGCCTCCCTGGCCGTGGTGGCTCTGCTCTGCAGCGCACCACGCACGCTGACAGGGCGCTCGCTCGCGACTCCCCACAACTGTCTGACAGAGATAAGCCAGGGGAGACTCCGGAGCGCGCGCGCTGCTCTTCCATTAGCGAGCACAGCCGCTTGCCTTTTTAAATAACGCCGATGAATTGTGTTTAAGAAGCCAGCTTCCCGCTGCTGCCAAAAAGAGAGGGAGAGAGAGAGATGGAGAGAGAGAGAAAGAGCTAGATTGAGAAAGAAAGAGCGATGCGGAGAGAGGTGGAGAGAGAGAGGGCGGAAATGCACGGAACAATCTGGAGCCCTGGCTCTATTCCGCCTCTCCCTCTCTGTGACTTCTAACAAGACATCCTGCACCTGAATACCAATGAGAGGGGGAGCTTGGTGTAGTCCCCCACATTATTAAAACTTGGGCATTAAGCCTCTCACCGGGCACCATGTCAGCTGGCAAGCTCTCCTGACAACAAATCAAAGGGGATGAGCACATAGCCCGCATTCATGGCCCAGCCACTCGCAGAGCGAGAGGGGGTGGGGGGATACATACTGCTTAATTAGAACTCCCATTAAAACAAATACTGTTTCAATTTGGCAAGTATTAAAAAAAGATGTAAGAGGCTTTAAAAAAAAAATTAAAAAAAAAAAAACGAAAGAAAACGAGACCTGCTCTTGGCAACTGCCAAGAATATCAAGGGACTGAAAAATCATATCCAGTGGCTAAATGTATTTTTTTTATGCATATGTTATTGGTGTTGGCTGTCATTTTGCAACCCTTTGAACTCTGAGCAAATATGTTTTGCATGATTCTCAAAAGCATACCACGTAATATTCACATTATACAATAATGCCATTTTCTGGTTCTCCTACAACACTACGACTGTGCCCTTTTCACCTGTGTCTGACCAGGACCAATGCTTACCTTCATCCCTTTGCACTCACACATCAAGTAGGCTTTAGTGACCCAACCTTCCAAATGCTGTGTGTTTGTACATTATTCCAGTAAAACAGTATCCCAAACCCCCAAACCGCCTGTGTGCTCTCCCCACCGTGGCATGCTGTGGAGGGCTTCCTTTCCATTCCACACAGTACCTACTGTCACCAGGATCACATCCCAAGCTCCACCCTCCGGCCCTCTCTCTTGCTAAGGAAAGCTTCCATTCCAAAATAATATTTCCATTTATTCATAACCCATTTTTCAAGCTCGCCTTTCTATTTTGCACCTCTTGCCAGCAGTCTCTTTTCCTCCTTTCTCTCTCTCTCGCTTGCTAACCCCCCCCTTCCCACTCCATCTTTCTTTCTCTCTCTCTCTCTCACCCTCCATATCTCTCGTTCTCTAGTTCTCTGGCTCTCTTTTACTCTCTGTCCCCCCTTCATCTCTCTAACTCCATCCGATTTTTTTTCTTTCTCTCTCTCTTCCTCTCTCTCTTTTTCTTTCTCTCTCTACTTCCGTCCCCTTTTTCTCCCTCTCTTCCCTCTCTTTCCCTCCCTCGTTCCCTCTCCCTCCATCTCCCCTGGAGAGGCTGCTCTTCTCCCTACGCCCAGATGAAAGGCTACGGCGGACAATAAAAATGCTATTTAAATGCAAGGGTGTTTGTGTGCGAGTAAGAGATATTTCCTGCAGAAAGTGAGCTGCTGCATCCTGATAAATAGTCAATATAAGGGAATGCGATTTACATTTATCTTGCGGAGGCAGCCAATATGTTTCTCCGCAAATCCAAGAAGATGGGGATTTAAGTAGGAAACGACTGCAACCGATTCCCATGCTGTGGGTCCCGCGCAGGGGAGAATGCCTATGAGATGCAGAGGAGGGGTATTGCCTTTATTAAAGTATAGGCACACACATCGATGGTATCTTGAATGCCAATTACACACAGGGGGCAAACTGTGAAACATGCTCAGGAAGTTTTTTTTTTATTTGTAGATATTCTGTGGCATTATTATCATCCAAGATATGGCTGAGTATTATTCCACAATGCATATTTACTGTCAATGGTGCCCTTGTTATTTATTGGTCCTACAGAATAGGTTCCTAGTAGCAGCAACAGGAGCAGCATTATTATCTAGTGAGCTACTACAGCTTCACTCTCCCTGTTCTGCCAGTTGTCTCCCACTCCACTTGTTGGGACGCAGGTGAAGTGTCTGTGTGTGTCTGTGTGTGTATGTGTGTCGAGGCAGAGTATGAGCCATCTCCCCCGGGGTCAGGGGTAAGGGGTTGTGGGGTCACGAGGGGTCGGGTTGAGGGCAGGGCTGGGCTGTGTAGCAGCCGCGGCTGTGAGGTTTCGGGGACGCTGTCGGACTCCATGTGCTTCCTCTTAGTTCCAGATGCCACTCTGACAGGTGCACGGACGTGATTGATACCCTCTGTCTCTTTCTGTCGAAACCATCTCTCTCTCTCTCTCTCTTCCTTTTTCCTCCACTCTCTTTCACTCTCTTCCACTCTTTCTGACCGCCTGTGTCTCTCTCTTTCCCTCACTCTTTCTGACCATCTTTCGTGATCTGCTTCACTCGTTTATTCTGAATGTTTATCCCTTTAACCCCCCTTTGGATGTCTTCTTTTATCTCGTTCTTTTTTTTCCTCTTTCTTGTCCTTTTCCCCCTCTTCCTTTGTCGTCCTCTCTTTCTCTCTTACTTGCCTCTCCGTCGCTCGTTCTTGTCTCTCCCTCTACCCTTTCTTTCCCCCAACAGACCCCCACCCCCCCAAACCCCACTCCCTCTTCCCACTGGAGCCTGTGTCCTCTGCACCCTATCACCCTCCAGCAGACCCACATTACTTAGCCTTAGTGGAAGTGAGCCTGCTATCGCTAGCGCAGCTCATGTGCTCCCATGAAGATAGACAAGAGACGAGAACCGGGGGCCCGGCTATTCAAATGGTTTGTGGGTATAACAGCACCCTACACAGTGTAATTCTCCTCCGCTCTCCTCCTTTTTGCAGTCTCTCCTTCTTTCCCTCTCTCCCGCCCACCCATCCCTCCCTCCTTCGTCTCTGCTAGCGAAATGGGAATGTGCGAGGTAGCGGGGTCCCCAGCTGGCTGACTCCAGCAGCAGCTCCTCTCCCCTCAGTCTCCTGCTGAGAACCATTTCACTATTTATTTACATGTAATTATGGCTATGAGGTGCCGATATTAACACTGTCAAGAACAATTTGACCTGACATTTTTCACGAGGCATGGCCCCTGCTGTTTTTAGCAAACAAACCGCCTCCGCCCTCTCGGCTTCCCTCCCCCGCCTCCCCCGCTCGCCGATCCGCCTCGCCTAGCCCTGTGCCGAGCTGCTCCCTCTCTCCCTCTTTCTGTCTCTCTCACTTGCAGACACACACACACACACACACACACACCCCTGCACACACGAGCAGGCCCTGCTGCCTGGCTGAAAACCACTCTCCTGGAATCAGAAAATCTGCCGTTTAATTTGGCAGAGGCGCCAGTGCGAGGTGAGGAGAGATGTGTGTGTGTGTGTGTGT
>JAVQIZ010159170.1:0-12836 GCA_036023535.2 Galaxias brevipinnis
CTGAATATTTTGGAGAGACAGAAACTGTGATATGAACCTAGAAAGGGTAAGATGACACACAATCCTCCTTTACATCAAAACTTAAAGATTGTGGAATTTTATTTCATCCTGAATCAATAATGTCTTGATTCAAACAGGTAATACATTAATGTTGTAGCAATTGCTAAGGAAGTTAATACAGCAGTACGTTATGCCATTTAAGCTCTGCAAAAAGAAAAATTACTGGAAAAGATGAATTGTTTAATATGTGGGATAAATAGGTTGTTCAAATGAAATATCCTGAAGGCCAAACCCTTTGGAATGGTTTTTAATATACTTTCTGAAACAATGTATCTGTTAGTATGACACACATTCCAGCTATTCTGTTTACATTCTAGATTACGCTTTTCTAGGGGATTTCAAACAGATATTGTAGGTTTCATCTTCAAATGTGCATACACATCTTTGCAGAAATGACTATAAATAGTTGGACAGACTTTGAAGATTATTTATTTTCATGAAATAACTTTCATCACTTCATTGACAACTGATTTCCTTGTTCTTATCTTAGGTGTAACTATACAGCCATGAACAAAGAAATATGCCTCATTGCGATATTATCAGGTCTGTATTTTATGAATATGTTATAATTTTCAGCATTCATAACTGTAATAATAAGAATAATGATACATTTAATTTGTGGATGCCTTATTGACACCCAAGGTTACCGTACATGGTATATAATATTCAGTTAAAACAGCACAATATGCAATAGTAAACATAGAACAGACACAAGGATAATTGAGGCAGGGGACATGAATAAACATCCTCATAGGGCAGAGGTTAAAGGTTAAACGACATGCACATAGTGTCAGGCATCATCACCAGTATGATTTATTTAAATAGGTGAGTTTTGAGGTGGTGTTTGAATATTGTTATAGTGTCAGACTGGCTTATGTGGGGAAGGGAGGGAGAGAGTTCCAGAGTCTGGAAGCAGAACAGATACATTTCATTCACATGTAATAAATGTTTAAGTCAGATGAGTGTGTCTGACTGAACCACGTGTTTTCACCAAATAGTAAACCTGCCCCACGCATTTTAACATAATGCGGTGTTATTATTAGGGGTTAATACAAAATGTGTACCTACAAATTACTGCACAAATGTTCCATAAGCGTAACGTTTGTTGACGTTATTTACAGGGATGACCGCCGTAGGTTCCTCCCCCTCACGTCAGTATCACTTCGTTAACATCACGAAAACCTGGAATGAAGCTCGGATTTACTGCAGATCAAACTATGTTGACCTGGCCACCATAGAAAACACAGATGACATGACCAGGCTCAATGCTACAGTGGACCCTGGCTTCACTGGCAAAGCCTGGATTGGACTTCATGATGACTTGAATGTCTGGAAGTGGTCTCTGGAAGACCCAGACTTCTATGGTCCAGGAGAGACTGAGTTCAGAGACTGGAAGAGCGGTGAACCTAACAATTATAGGAACGACTACTGTGTTCTCCACCGTTTTTCAGACGAGATTTACTGGGAGGATTATACCTGCAAGTGGTCTGCACAATTTGTTTGCTATGACGGTGAGTTTTTCAAATGATAAATAAAGTTGTATTCTACATTATTTACAGATATGAAACCACACAAAACATTTGGATCCATTTTCTTTAGGAGGTATGAATGCAAGCCAGAGGTACGTACTCGGTCCAGACCAGAGGAACTGGACTGAAGCTCAGAATTACTGCAGAAAGTACCACACAGACCTGGTCAGCATCAGGAACCAGACAGAGAACCAGGTTGTATTTAATATATCAGGAGGTAATGCCGTATGGATAGGTCTGAATAGAACCAAGCTCTGGTCCGATGGCAATATCTCCACTTTCACTCTCTGGAGTCCAGGAGAGCCTAATAATGAAGGTACTAACTGTGTCACAGTGTGGGTGGGAGACTCTGGGAGGTGGACAGACGAGAGCTGTGGCACATCCCTCCCTTTCTTCTGTTACAATGGTGGGTGTTAATTTTATTGGTCATTTATTCATGGGACAACTAAAAATAAGTTAGTTACATTTTTTTTTTTTTATTCATTCATATTAATTTTTTTATATTTCCAATCCACAGCAACCGCTCCACACAGATCAACTGGTAAGCAATGCTAAAATCTGTTTATTATATGTAAGCTTGTATGTCCTCATACTTATTTAAGCATGCAGCAGCCCATGATTGGAGCAATTTGCAACATGAATGCCTGAAGTTGTCCAGTTTTGTTTCTCGATGTGTTATTGATCATTGATTTATTGATTTGTTGATCGACTCTTGTACTTGCTTTTAAGGATCATTGTCTTTGCTAAATATCTGTGCTTCTAATTTTTTTCTCTCATGCTGCCTGCCACTTGGCCAGGTCCTCACTGCAAAGGAGATCTCAATCTCAGTTGATTTACCTAGTTGAGTAAAGATTAGATTTATTATGTGAATATAAGATAAATATTATGTACTCACCAACACAGAATAATATTTTAATAATTTGGTTCAAACTGTATTATTTATGAATCACAACCAATCTAATTATGGATACTCAAAACCACAAGTCTACTAAGTTTGTGCATTCATTTAAAATAATAATACTGATCTTGTTTTGGTAATGAGCATACCTCTCTACTTGTGTACATTTAACAGTACAAATCGTTGACCTGAAAATGAAATTCTCCTCTGCTACTCCACTAATGGCTGCAAACATCACACAGGAGGTCTTGCAGCAGGTAGGTGGGCCTCATTCAGATTACACTGCTATACAGTATACAGAAGATATGTGATATGTATGATACTTTTTGGGCTGTATGTAATATAGTATTATTATTATTATTATTATTACTCCACTATACAACTGCTATTATTATTTTTTATTTTTTTTTATTATTATTTATGAATGAAGATCACTATTCCTAATAAGATTTGATCTGTTTTCCCTTCCTCCAGCTCAGAGAGGAACTGATCAGAAGAGGACTGCCAGGGGACGTCAAACTATGCCTGAGAGTAGCCAAAGCAAATAGCAGACAACCATAAAACAACACAGAACAGTTTATAATGTACCATACTATACTATATATAAAATGTTCTTCTTTCAGCCTCACATTACGTTTATCTTGGGTATATGTGCACAATTGGGTATAACTGCACAATTCGTCCCTGTTCTTTTCAATGACAGTTTTTACTTTCCCTCACATTTTACTTAAAGGGCCTATAATGTAGACAATCATGCATTTTTGTGTGATTCCTTAGTGTCGATGAAGCACATGTAATAATATATTAACACACAAAATATATTGTATTCTTTTTTAATTATTCTAGGGTGCCTCTTTTTGCCCTTCCAACTCACATGCCATTGTAAGTGGCTAACGCAAGTTTACGCCCATTACTCAATAGTATTTATTAGCTAAATTATGTTAATGGATAGGGATAGTAACATTCAGAGCCGTTGAAAAAGAGAGTTGCGACACTCCCATAGCAACACTCCCATAGCAACACTCCCATGGACTTCTTTTTCAGCACTCTGGTAACATTCTGCTGTTGTCATGGCTGCTGTCAGAGTAGTTCAACCTTACTTGTGCTAGCCTGAGTCTGTGATTGGTTAATTAGATTGACTTTAATTTTCTACCTCACAAATAAATGACTGTGATTCAAAACAGCTTGTAAAATAGGGTAGGTAGGTGTGCATTTTCTCTTGTTCAGCTCTGACAACACAAGGCACAGATTTCACTTTTTCACATTGTTGGTACAATCCCTCTAAGTGATAAAGCAATGTTAAGACAAAGAAATATTAAAAATCTTACATTATGGTCCCTTTACGTTTTTTCTAGCTAAATCGGCCACACCTCTGTTACACCTTGTGTAAAGCCTGTGGTTTTCCTGGTTATGTTGCCAGTCTTCCCCAGTTGACCAGAGGCCTCACATTGAGTACCAAATAGATAGAGGATGCACCATTTCAGATATCAAGTTACTGACATAATTAATGTGGTGTCTGGTTAGTCGGAGCTATTCATTACCGCTGTCTACATCCTGAAAAGTGACATTCCTGCAGGGAGAACGGGGGTTCTCTCAAATGACCTGGGACCTCGGTACGAGTGTGTGCACTTCGGATGAGGTGATGAAAATTTCTCCCACCTTCATCCAAGCTGCCTCCTTGAGGTAACTTATCTGTTTGAAAAGGAAACTGACACTATATGCTCCAAGTTTATTGTAAGGATGATTTAAACATAAAAAATATCTCCTTTCCTGATCCATTTCATCATCAATATTCTGTTGTTGCTGCAATGTATAAAACTCTGATAAGAACATCCTTTTCTCCATGGCTGTATAGAAATCAGTTCAGTATTCTAGTTCAACACCAAAAGAGATTATTTACAAAGTACCTTCTGTCTGGCACATAATACAAATCAATAAAAGGTTAGTAGTTCCACCTGTCCTAAAATTACACATGAGGCCTGCTTCTGTATAAAGCCTGGGGTTTTCCTGGTGATGTTGTGCAGCAGCCCAAGCACAGTTAACCAGAGTGTCCAGGAACACCAGGGGACCCACCTTCAGAACTAAATAGGTAGAGGATGCCACAATAAGCCTCTGCTATCAAGTAACAAGATAATGTAATTAATGTTGTCGCCAGGTCAGTCTACTCTATTCATTATTATTGTCTACATCCTGGTGAGTGACATTCCAGTGGGGGGGGGGGAAAGGCACAGATGTAGAAGGCATATATGTATGCAGTGATGTTCATAGAACTACAAGGAAGTGTTGGTCATACTGTACCGTACATGTAGGATATTACAGCAGCTGTGATCCTAACCCAGAGGGGGTAAGAAAAAAGGCTTAATATTTATACAGGAATAGTTTGTGAATTCAACTGCTACTAAATATTTGACTCACCAATAATTAATGAAGTGTTATATAATTGTCTTGATTATGAATTAAACCAGTAAATAAATTATATTGTAGCAGTGATCCAAGCAAATACTTATAATTAAGGACTTTAAAACGTTTTGTACTGATATGTATTCAATGTTTGAAAAACAATTAATGTAGGGAAATTATTTTCCTAAAATATTACAATTCTTTCACAGTGTTTAAAGAATGTTAATAGGACACATGATATGCTAGAATAGTCTGTAGTAGATGTGAGTCGGAAGTATTTCAGAGATCATTTTTTATTTTGCCATCAATGTGGACACAAACATTTTCTTACGCTGAATTAAAGCGATATCGCTTTCATCGTTTAGTTTTTAAGCAATGACCCTATGCATAATGCCAAAGATAAATTTGACGAAAATATCACAGCTCCTTATTCATTTTCTGATTCAATATCTTATCGTTGCTGTTAGGTGTTACTGCATAGCCATGGAAAAAGGAATGTTTCTCATCATAATGTTATCAGGTTAGTGATCTATGAATGGAAAAGTGACTTCTTTGACACGAAGGAATTATTGGTACAAAGTACTTGCAATGTGACACATCATTTAAATATGAATACATTCGTAGTATTAATGTTAAGAAACTCAATATTGATGGGATGCATTTTCAGGGATGACAACATTAGCCTCTTCATTCTCACGGCAGTATCACTTCATTGATATTTTAAAAACATGGAATGAAGCTCGGAAATACTGCAGATTAAACTACGAAGACCTGGCCACCATAGAAAACACAGATGACATGACCAGGCTCACTGCTACAGTCGGCCCTGGCTTCACTGGCAAAGCCTGGATTGGACTGTATGATGACCTGAATGTCTGGAAGTGGTCTCTAGAAGACCCACACTTCTATGGTCAAGGAGAGACTGAGTTTAGAAACTGGAATAGTGATGAACCTAATAATGCGGGTGGGAGAGAGGACTGTGTTGTCATGCGTTCTACTGACTCATTGTGGAATGATCTTGACTGCCTGAATGCAAGGCCATTTGTTTGCTTTGATGGTGAGTTTATCAATTGATAAGAAAAAGTCGGCTTCACGTTCATTTTACACAGAAACAAATGAGCGGTATCTTTGTGATCCATTAATCTAGGAAGACAAAATGCAACAAAGAGGTATATTTTGATTTCACAACCGATGACCTGGACTGATGCTCAGAGTTTCTGCAGACAGAGCTACACAGACCTGGTCAGCATTGGGAACCAGATGGAGAACCAGGCTGTAAAGAATGTAGCTCCTTCTAATGAAATATGGATTGGACTATATAGAGACAAGCTCTGGTCCGATGGCAGCAACTCCACCTTTAATTTCTGGAGTCCAGGAGAGCCAAACAATTTTGGTGCTAACTGTGTCACGGTTCAGTTGGGAAGTGGACGGACGGGAAGTTGGACAGATGAGAGCTGCCACACCATTGTCCCATTCTTCTGTTATAGTGGTGGGTCTTCTTTTTGGAGAGAATGTAATGTACGCAGAATGTTACATTGACTGTTATACTATTGTTAATGTTATGTGTTTTTTTTTTACACTTTTACACATTACAGCAGCATCTACAACCACAGCACAAGCAACTACCCAATTACACCGAACAACCCATATGACTACCCAACTCCAGACTATATCCTCCACAACGAATCAACTCCAAACTACAACACCCACACTTACGCAACTCCAATCTACAACCCCCACAACGAATCAACTCCGAACTACAACACCCACACTTACGCAACTCCAATCTACAACCCCCATAACTACCCAACTCCAAACTACAACACCCACAACCACTCAACTCCAAACTGCAACACACACAACTTCTATACTTCAAACTACAAGATCAAAAACTACCCAACTCCATACAACACCAACAACTACCCAACTCCAAACTACAACACTGACAACTACCCCACTTGAAACTACAACACCCACAACTACTCAACTCATAACTGCAACCCCCACAACTACTCAACTCCAAACTACAAGCCCCACAACTACCCAGCTCAGAATTACAAGCCCAACAACAACCCAACTCCAAAATACAACACTGACCACTACCCAACACCCAGCTACAACCCCCACAACTACTCAACTCAAAACTACAAGCCCGACATCTACTCATCTCCAAAATACAATACCCACAACTACTCAACTCCAAACTGCAACCCCCATAACTACCCCTCTCCAAACTGCAACACCCAGAACTACTGAACTCCAAACTACAAGCCCAAAAACTACCGAACTCCAAACTACACCAACTACCCAACTCCCAACACCCACAACTAATCAACTACAAACTACAAGCCCGACAACTACTCAACTCCGAACTACAACACTGACAACTACCCAACTCATAACTACAGCCCCCACAACAACCCAATTCCAAACTACAACGCCCACAACTACTCAACTCCAAACTACAAGCTCGCCAACTACCCAACTCCAAAATACAATACTGACAACTACCCAACTCATACCTACAACCCCCACAACAACCCAATTCCAAACTACAATCTCAACAACTACTCAACTTGAAACTACAACACTGAAAACTACCCCACTTGAAACTACAACACCCACAACTACTGAACTCCAAACTGCAACACACACAACTACTGAACTTCATACGACAATCTCAAAAACTACCCAACTCCATACTACACCAACAACTACCCAACTCCAAACTGCAACACTGACAACTAACCCATTTGAAACTACAACACCTACAACTAATCAGCTTATAACTGCAACACTCACAACTACTCAACTCCAAACTACAAGCCCAACCACTTCCCAACTCCTAATTACAAGGCCAACAAGAGCCCAACTCCAAAATACAACACTGACCACTACTCAACTCCAAACTACAAGCCCAACATCTACTCATATCCAAACTACAATACCCACAACTACTCAACCCCAAACTACAACCCCTATAACTACCCCTCTCCAAACTACAACACCCAGAACTACTGAACTCCAAACTACAAGCCCAAAAACTACCAAACTCCAAACTACACCAGCTACCCAACTCCCAATACCCACAACTAATCAACTACAAACTACAAGCCCGACAACTACTCAACTCCAAACTACAACACTGACATCTACCCAACTCATAACTAAAGCCCCCACAACAACCCAATTCCAAACTACAACACCCACAACTACCCAACTCGAAACTACAATACTGCCAACTACCCCACTCCAAACTACAACACCCACAACTACTGAACTCCAAACTACAAGCCCAACAACTAGCCAACTCCAAACTACAAAACCCAAAAGTACTGAACTCCAAACTATAAGCCCAACAACTACCCAGCTACAAACTACAACATCCACATCTACTCAGCTCCAAACTACTAGCCCTATGACTACCCTACTCCAGACTATAAGAACAACAACTACTCAACTCCAAACTACAACACCGACAACTACCCAACTCCAAAAAATAGCCCCGACAACTACTCAATTCCAAATGACAATTCCTGCAACTACCCAACTCCAAACTATTACTTCCAATACTAGCCAACTCCAAACTACAAGCCCAACAACTACCCAACTCCAAACTACAACACCCACAACTACTCAACTCCAAACTACCAGCCCGCCAACTACCCAACTCATAACTACAACCCCCATAACAACGCAATTCCAAACTACAAGCCCAACAACTACCCAACTTGAAATTACAACACTGACAACTACCCCACTTGAAACTACAACACCCACAACTACCCAACTACAAACTACAACCACCACAACTAGCCAACTCCTAATTGCAAGCCCAACAACTACCCAACTCCAAAATACAACACTGACCACAACCCAACACCAAACTACAACCCCCACAACTACTCAACTCCAAACATCAACACCAACAACCACTCAACTTCAAACTGCAAGCCCGACAACTAGCCATCTCCAAACTACAATACCCACAACTACTGAACTCCAAACTAGAAGCCCAAAAATTACTGAACTCCAACCTACACCAACTACCCAACTCCAAACTACAACACCCACAACTACTCAACTCCAAACTACAACACTGACAACTACCCAACTCATAACTACAACCCCCACAACAACCCAATTAAACACTACAACACCCACAACTACCCAACTCAAAACTCCAACACTGACAACAACTCCACTTGAAACTACAACACTCACAACTACTCAACCCCAAACTATAACACCCACAACTACTGAACTCCAAACTACAAGCCCGATAACTACCCAAATCCAAACTATGACACCCAAAAGTACTCAACTCCAAACTACAAGCCCAACAACTACCCAACACCAAACTACAACACAGACAACTACTCAACTCCACAGTACAACACCCACAACTACTCAGTTCCAAACTACAACCCCCACAACTACCCAACTTCAAACTACAAGCCCAATAACAACCCAAATCCAAACTACAACACCGACCACTAATCAACTTAGAACTACAAACCCAACAACTACCCAACTCCAAACTAAAACACCGACCACTTCCCAACTCCAAACCACAACACTCACAACTACTCAACTCCAACCTACAAGCCCCACAACAACCCAACTTCAAACTCCAACACCCACAACTACTCAGCTTCACACCACTAGCCCTATGACTGCCCTACTCCAGAATATAAGAACAACTACTCCACTCCAATCTACTACACTAACAACTACCCAAGGCCAATCAATAGCTCCAACAACTACTCAACTCCAAACAACAACCCCTACAACTACCCAACTCCAAACTACAAGCCCAGCAACTACCCAACTCCAAACTACTACCTCCACTACTACCCAACTCCAATCTACAACCCCCACAACTACTCAACTCCAAACTACAACACTCACAACTACCCAACTCGAAATGACAAGCCCAACAACTACCCAAATCCAAACTACAATACCTACAACTGCTCAACTCCAAGCTACAACCCTTATGACTACCCAAACTACAACACCGACAACTACCCAACTCCATACTACAACCCCCACAACTACTCAGCTCAAAACTACAAGACCAACAACTAACCAACTCCAGACAGTAATACCAGCAACTATCCAACTATCCAACAGCAAAGTGCTTGGTAAGTAAATGTGCCGCTAAAATACTATATTTTTTATTGTGAATATGTTGTTCATGACATTTAAGTGGTTTAATCTCAGGACTGCAGAGTGCCATTTACCAAGCCTGCAGGAACAGCGTAAGGAAAGATTATCTTCTTTTCCGGTGGTAAGTATCCCTGCAGAGTTGTCAGAAAGTGCCTGCAGGAATAGGTAATAGGGATAAGTATAGGGATGTTTCTCAGCTTAATAAACAACTTTTAATGTCTGGCCATGCCGAGAGCGGATATTGGGGAGGGGGGTGACTCTGAGACGTCATTGCTCACCGTTAAGCCTTCTGGAGGTGTCGTGGGCTCAAATTAACGAAACATCAGGGATGGAGGGTGCCCACTTGAAAACCCCAATGACATTTCTGCTCTCAACCCAAGTCCATTCTAAAATATTGTCTTTTGAAGTGCTCACCTTGGAGTATGGCCTAATGGATATTATGACATCCTATCCTGTCTATATTGAAATGTTCATGTTTTACATTTCACAGACTACATTATTGGACTGAAGATAAAGGTTTCTTCTGCTACTCCACTGACAGCTGACAATATCACAAACGAGGTCTCACAGCAGGTCGGTGTGACTCCTTTTGTCAACACAAACATAGGCAACGTTATAGGGCAAGGTTTTTAATAAATTTTACTTTGAATAACAAATAGGCATTCTTAACTCAGTATATTACTCTTAGTTTATGCTGTTCCACATCTACCCTTAATCCAGCTCAGAGAGGAACTGATCAGGAGAGGACTTCCTGGGGACATTAAACTACACCTGAGAAACATCCAAGCAAACAGCACACAACCATAAAACAACACAGAGCAGTTGATAATGTACCAAAGAGAATTACTATACATTATCTGTGATATAATAACTGTATAGTCAATTGTCAACTGTCAATTGTTTTTGCTTTTACTCTTGTTTTACGATGCTTCAAAAGGGTATAGCTTAGACTACTACAGAGTTGACCAAACAAAAATCCTCAGCATAAAATGCAATACAACGTTGACCACAGCTGCAACATCGTGTCAATCAAACAATGTCAATATCACATTGTTGCAGCAAGCCCCAATCAGTCAGTCAACGTCAACCCAATATTCAAAATCACTTCCCTATAAAAAAAATTAAAACTGAAGGAATAACATTAACAACGTTAGCAAAAGATAATAAAACAACGTTATCATTGGATACTAACCTAGACTGCCTTCTTGTTTCAAATTCTTTGGTGCAAGTTTTTTTATTAAATTTTTTTTTAAATCGGCCATTTCAAAAAGTGGTGGGGACATGTCCAAATTGTGCTCAGCATCCCCAGTGTAAAGGATGCCTGATGAAATTAAACTGGCATGCATTAGAACAAAAATGACCAACAACAGGTTTCAATTCCACCGTCCTGTGGGAAACACAAAAGAAACTGCAGCGTTAAATTAAAAGATAAAAAAAGAACAGAGGAGAGGGTTGAATGTTATTTGATGTACAAAACAGATCTCCAAAAACGTGTGCAAAATGCCATTTACAAGTTTAACGTGTGCCTGCAACAGAATATAAGTGATATGATGATATTTGTATTGGAGTTCAATCAATCTTGCACCGGACATTTGATGGTTCTGATCTCACACAACTCAGATATCAAAGCAAAATACATCACAAGAATAAGTGAGGAGTAATATTGTAGGACCTGTGAATTAAACAAACAGGTCAAATTGAATGAAAAAATTGCTTTTGATTTTCAAGACTCATGACTTTGATGAATGTCTTGGTCACGGATGAGGCCTACATCTGAACGAAGCCTGGGGTTTTCCTGGCGTGAAGTTGTCAGTCTTCCCCAGCACCACTGCCCAGGCTGTCTAGGAAGACCAGGGGCCTCACCTTCATGGTGGTGTGTTTGAGGGAGTACCAGAGGCCCTTCCAGGGACCCCATACCACTCCATTGTCGTATGTTCCCTTGTACTCTCCTCCTCGGTAGTACTTCCCGTTCAGGTTTCCTATATGACACCTGGGGAGGGGAGGGAAGCAGAATGGGGCATCATTTATTAAACTAGGAAAGATTCCATTGAGATTAAAAATCTCTTTTGCAAGGGTGTCCTGTTCAAGAAAGGCAGCAGCACAGAATAAAACAAGTGATTACAAAACAGACACAGAAACCACAACACTACAATAAATAACCAATTTACCTGTATAGTATAAGCCACATATTAAACATGTAAATTAAAATATTTACACTTCTAAAACATTTAAATTTTTTTCAGTTGTTAACACAATTGGAACTTGAAACTGAAAACCTGAAACCTGAAACTCATGTACCAAATTTCTAAACCAAATCTACAAAATTGCAAGCACAATTTCTGCATTACACTCAGTTTTCAGTTCTAAATCACACTTTTTTGAAAACACAACACACAGTTCTCTTCAATTAGGCACAACATTCAAAGTTAAATTATTTGGTGTTCCTTTGGAAAGCGATGCAAATCACAATGCCACTTTTATTTTGTGTTATTGTATTTTTTTTAAATTTTTTATAATAATAATAATAATTCTTTTTATTTAGTTTTTAGCGCTTTTCTAGACACTCAAAGCGCTTTACACACATTGGTTGCCAATTAATAACACAGAACGAACTACGAATGGACCGACAACTATCAAACACAACACTCAGTCTGAGTGATACCACGGCAGCCAATTTGTGCCAGACTTGCTCACCCAACATATTACGACAGACTTGCTCACACACATAGGACACACAGACCGACTCCAGTTGAATTGGCAGTGACTGGTCAGGGCAC
>JAVQIZ010159178.1:0-20343 GCA_036023535.2 Galaxias brevipinnis
GTGTGTGTGTGTGTGTGTGTGTGTGTGTGTGTGTGTGTGTGTGTGTGTGTGTGTGTGTGTGTGTGTGTGGGGAGGGGGGGCAGCTTGATAGTTATTAATACCCTACATGGAAGCATTGGGCATGTATATGTTTTGGCATAGCCCTGCTTTTGTATTGCGCCCCTCTGTAGTGCTATCAGTGATAGCAGAGGTTACATAACATAAAGCCAGTAGCTTAACATGGAGCCGCCACAGGGGAGTGATAGAGCAGATCCTGCTCAAGGTGAAACCTGGGGTGGGGTGGGCTGGTGGTGACAATCCAATTCTTCTTACTTTAGATTACAGCCAATGCAGCATGCATGCAGAATGCGTGTGAATATGTTGGTGAGTGTAAATACAATTTTGTATCAGCGCAAGAGGGAATTGGGTTGGGGCAACTGAGAGACTTAAAGCTCATGTCACAGCTGAAGCACAGGCACAGCTCTCGGCTCAGTGTGTCCTGCATGAACTAATAACCACAAGTAGCATTAATTAGAGCTGGAGGTTTATTGGGCACCTAACATGGCATGAGATTTACCTTGTCTTCTCGCGAAGGGGAGGGGATAGTACCCCACAGTGCTCTCTGGTGGCCATTTGACGTTGTTTTCAAAATGGCCGCCCTTGGTAGAGGGACACAAATTGTATGTACTCCATAAAAACATGTCTGACATAGAAATATGTTTAGAAAAACATTCTGGATGTGTTCAAACTGCTTATGACGAAAGAAAAGGACACTTCTCTGCAGGGTCGTTCCATATTGTTTCCCTGACGACCTACTGTGTCATAAGATATCCACAGCCTCCAGCACCCCCTTGACAGGGAGTGACTCGTCCCGAGAGTATCACCCAGTGAGATAGGAAACAATGGCCTGGACTCCGTGGGGAGCTGCCCTTTACTATTTTTCTAGCAAAAGGAGTTGGGCCCTGTCCAGTGACAAATGACACTCATTACTGTCTCACAGTGAGTCACCTCTTAAGTGAGGCTTTACATTTAACTTCCAAATGGGACACAATTACTAATACATTCTGCACTTGCAGCGTACATAGACCACACCTAGACCCGAAGAGGACTTGCGAGGCTTCCTAGCTTACATTGTAGTGCAGTGCTCTAAATCAGTGCAGAGCCTGGTGCCACTGTTTGTGGTACTTTTAACGCCTGGCTTAGATACAACCAGGAGCATTTTCTACACCAAAAACAGCAACTGTACCTAATCACGTTCTAAAGGCATTTTTTTAAAACTTGATTTAAAGGAGAAGACATTTTCACAAACTTAAAAATTTTATAGGAAAGAGGTGCCAAGGTGCTGGAATTATGCATACAGTTACATTCACTCTCTTTCAGAATACTGTGGCAATCAAAGAGAATGACGTGTTTTGTGGCTAATGCGTACAGGTCCTGGGGCCAGAGTCGGATGTGTTCGCCAAGCGAGAGCTGCGTTTTCACACTGCGAGAAGAGGAAAAGAGCTAGCAACAGGTCGATAGAGCCATGGCTTCTTAAGGGTTCACAGTAAGAGGTTATGGTTTATGAGCGTTACATAAGGATCTACAGAGAATAGATATGTGATCCCACTGGTCCCACTCTGAGTAGGTCATGAAATGGACCATTTCTCTACAGGCTACACTCTAACGCCTTATTTTGACTGTTCATGTATTTTGTGTGTTTTTTAAGACCAACTTTCGTTACATTTTTTTTATCAACGTTCCTCTAACAATCTCACTAAATTGCAATGTTGTTTATCTGTTCTGCTATTGGCTGTTTGCGAAACTCCACTTCCAAGATTACTGTTGGATCTGAAGATCAGTGAGAGAAAACTTTAGTTATATATATATATATATATATATTAAGAAGATATTGTCAGTTATTACGAAATGTGGGCAGTTTACCCTCCTACAACATTTGCTAAGTAAGAACTTGGAGTTTGAGACAAGTGGAGGTTATAGGTGGCCATTATAGAAAAAGAAAATCCCCATTATAGGTATCCACTTACTGCAGCTATCTCCAACTCACTGTAAGTCAGTCTGGGAATGATTCCACGACCCCTTGACTCCACATGTGGGTAAGGCGTTTCAGATTGCTGCTCATCATTTAGAAAGCAGCTGATCCTGTGTGATTCACATACAAATGTTGAACTACTAGAATTTTGGCACCCCTCGCAAGATGTTTTAGGTCCTAAATTAATAAGCACAGCCAAGGTAAGATTTAATTGAGTTGTCTTGGAGATGGAGAGAATTCTTTTGGCACAGGTTTAAGACTGAATTGGATTTGGATCTCGTCTTTCCACCGCTAATCCAGTGGAGCCTGCTTAATCAGTCATTGTTTACCTAGATGTGTGGCAATAACACAGGATCTAAATGGGAAATAATACATTATACTTTAAAACATTTATTTCCTCAACAACTATGGAAAGAAAAGGTTCAAATTGCACTCAAATGCTTTGTTTAGAATGTTATGAATAGCTAGGATTAGTCTATTGTCAGTGAATTGTGGACGTTTATCTGAAGTATTTTGAGGGGATTTTTTGTATAATAACAGACTATGTATAGCATTGAGTGAGACAGACTTCAGGACAAATCAAGGTTTTATCACTGCTATTCAGTCATGTCTGCATTGTCACAATTGAACACGGTAGTGAATAAATGAACAATATAATTTGTTGTACAACGTGAAATCTTCTAGTCTATTCAGCCATATACAAAATACCTTACATGGCCTCTATTCAAACCTAGATTGCATATTACTCATTATTACACATTTTCACTTTTGTGAAAAGCTACATGCAAGTCCACAATCTGCCAGCTTTACACGGTAGCAGCCTTTGTTTGCCACCTCCTTTTTTCTATCTCTATCCATTGTGCCCTTCCTTCTTTTTTCCTCATACTTATTTCTTGTATATTTATTCCTTCGCCTTTTTGTGCATTGTCTTCCCTTAGTATGCTTTTCCTTCCATTTCTCTTTGGGACTATTAGTGTTTGGTGGTGGCCTCATCTTCCTCCTGCAGTCCGTAGGGAGGTAGCGGAAGACGACACATTGCCAAGATGAGGACTGCCGAGAGATGTGTGTGTGTGTGTGTGTGTGTGTGTGTGTGTGTGTGTGTGTGTTTTTGTATGTGGTTTAGGAGGGGACATTGTGAAGTTGGGCTCACTCAGTCGAGTCAACATCCTGACGACCGCCACGTTTGCTTATAGTCATATTGACTGGAGATGCACCAGCACAGTGATTACACGTCAGGGGATAGTTGGGAAATGGTGATGGTGCAAACAATACCCCCACACATGTCTGTGCCAATTGTTGTCACTTTCTGCTCACAGCCCCACTCTGTCTTTTTATTTTTTGTGTATGTATGAGCTTTTATGGAAATGTGACACTTTGCACACACACACACACACACACACACACACAATAACCTAAAACAGACATTTGTTTTATCAAACACAATGGTATTATGCAAATGGAGTTGCTGTCTCTGAGAGTGTCTACTATTGAGGGTGGTCTTTTCTTGTCATTTGTGTATCAAGCCCTTTGAAATTAGGGCATCAGGATGCCAGCCTGTAATTCAAACTGTATAGATGACTCCATTGTAAGTCGTTGTGTTACAGCAGGCAGACGTTTTGTATATTTTAAATTGTGGTGCTTAAATTACAATAACAGTGATAACAGGAAGGATAAATCGAGTGTAAGAAAATATCTGCAATGTTCCACCCAATCAAAAATAAATAATGACTTTGTGTAAATCCAGTTATTTATGTAGCTACTGTGCGTGATATTTTTAAGGATGCAAATATAAATACAATTCCTTTTGCATAATGCCCTGTAGGGAATTAAGGCTACTGTGAACATACTATGTCAAAATGTTCTGTGCCGTATGTTTGTCTTAGTTAATTTTGTGTTGTGTAGACATATGCATTGTGTGAGCATATATTCTACTCCCCTTCTTTGAACGATTCATAATTTTCCTCTGTGGATCTGAGATGGTTGCTTCATTTGATTACTCATGCCATTCCCATCAAGTCACTAAATGTGATCCACTTATAATCACTCATTGACAACCTTTTCAAATGGCTTTTTGTGAAGCCTGCTAATGAAAGTGCTACAAATAGATAAATCACATCTGTAAATATATGCTCAGTCGCAATGTGACCGTCGGAATAGTTAGCTAGCAGCAAAAGAAAAAAAAACAAAAAACAGTCAGCATTATGACGTGGGCGAGATAATCACACCGGTATGGAGAGTAGTGAGGATGCACGCCTAATAGGGTTTCAGGTGCCTGATTTACACCTCTCTCCCTATGGCATAGTGCGGCCTTCCTCCTAATGTTATGTTAGACGGTTCTCATGGGAACACATTAAGTGTTGACGCTGTCAACTGCGATGTGCGAATGCCCATGACTAATGCTAATTAGGGCAGCTATTTATTGTGCATGTGTGTGCGTGTTCGTTTTTTTTTTTGTGTTATTCACAGCGGTGATAAAGCCTTGCCTGGGAGCTCTGGGTGAATGATGATAGGCTGACCCTGTTGTTTTCCTCTGCTCCTCGTGCTGCCCACGTTACAGTCAGGGTCACGGCGGCGGCGGCAGCGGCCTTCTGACGCTACAGACAGCGTGGCGGTCCTGTCAAGGGTGCTTACCTTGGACTCTTTATCTGGAACGACTATGCATGAGAGGCAAATGGCCTGAAATGTACACAGCGTGTCATAACTTTCTTTCCTGACCGTTCCCCCTTGACCATCAATCACACAGGAGGCCATCCATCAAGTGGCCCCGCCGGTCCGACCCCCTGGCGACACACACCAGCATTTTTCCAATTTAATATCTGATATTGATGGAGCACTGCGTCCAGCAGCCACCGCTTTGAGCCTGACTGGGGCCATACCCACATCCACATGCCTTCATCTGACTCCCTATTCCCTGGGCCCCATAATTCAAAGAAAGCCAATTTTCATAGGTAATTTTTCCAGGGATCTGTCTCGTCTTATTACTATGGCTTCAAAATAGTGGTTCGTTTGCGTTGAGTAATTATTACAGTATGACTTAGCCTTTTTTGAGATTGAGCAAGTGACCATATTTCCGTTAGGGGTGGAGCGTCAAGATGATGGGCTGAGCTTAAACATAATGGCCGGAGAGTTCTCCTTATGGCACTGTTGTTTTAGGCACCCTTATCTGATTACTAAAAAGGATTATTCTCTTCGATCCCGTAAAGCATTTATTTCTTTGTTCCAACAAACACCTCAGCCATGTTCGCAGGTACTCTGATAATCAACACTTTGGCGAAGCCATCTTTAAGTAATTATCATTAGAGAATTCTGTATCGAGTTGATGGTGAAGTAGCTCGCATGCAGTGGGTGATTGCACCAGTCGAAGACAATCAGGACCTGGGCCTAGCCACATCATATGATTTACAAAGAGCGGGTCAAGTCTCTGTTGCCTTCAGTCTAGTGATGGAGGCTCAGTTAAATGTTGCCATAGACTGCTGATGAAAAAGAGTTTGGAAAAGCATCCCACAGCATCGTTAACAATCAGTGGCCAAATTTACTTTTTGTCTGATAAAAAAGGCATGATGTTGTTATTGTTTCTTAGGTGAGAGAGGGTGTTCAATTTGTATAGCAAAGGACAGTAGAAAGGGATATTTTCCTTTTTGTTTTTCTGTGTGTGATGTTGTCTGCAGTCCTTGTAGACTAAAGTTATGTTATACAACATACGTAACACTCCTGACATAGTTTGGACTTGTAGTTGTGTAGTTCCACTTTCCACTCAATTGCAAAATAACTAAAACAAATTATGAGGAAAAAACATATTCCAAAAACATGCAGGTCAATTGGTGACTCTAAATTGCCGTAGGTGTGAATGTGAGTGTGAGTTGTTGTCTGTCCCTATATGTCAGCACTGTGACAGACTGGCGACCTGTCCAGGGTGTACCCCACCTCTCGCCCTGTGTCAGCTGGGATAGGCTCCAGCCCCCCCACGACCCTGCAAAGGATAAGTGGTATAGCTAATGGATGGATGGAAATTATGAGGAAAAAATATTATTACAAGAATAAAGTATAACAGAATGAATTTCCAAAGATCATATTGGTTCTGGGTATTAGTTCGATCTGCATGATATCAGATTAAGATCTGTGTGAACAAGGATCTGTCTGTAGTTTAATCGCATATACATGAGCTCATGAGAGCCACTCTGCCGGTAGGAGACACTGGAAAAACAAATACACTATCTGTGTGGTCTCTGCATTATGAGTACAATATATATATATATATATATATATATATATATATATAGCACAACGATGGGTTTGGGGACTTTAAAAGTGGTTGAAACAGCCAGCCAGCCAGCCAGCCAGCCAGCCAGCCAGTCGTGCTTCATGTCACCCTTAATATGTACACATACATTATCAATATGAAGTCACCCTTATTATGTACACATACATTATCAATATGAAGTCACCCTTGATATGTACACATACATTATCAATATGAAGTCACCCTTTATATGAAGTCACCCTTTATATGTACACATACATTGTCAATATGAAGTCACTCTTTATATGTACACATACATTGTCAATATGAAGTCACTCTTTATATGTACACATACATTGTCAATATGAAGTCACCCTTTATATGTACACATACATTATCAATATGAAGTCAATCGAATGACAGATTTTATTGGCTATGAGATTTGAATGGATAGAGGAGTGTGCTTCTACATATTCCTTTACATCTTAAACCTGTTACTGCGTTCTTCAGATATCTTAGTTTAGTCTCACCTCAACTAACTGGACCAAACAGGCTCACATGGGCGGTATTTACATTCATCCATACACCAAAACATATGTTTGGTTTCTATTGATTGATATTTAATCCCTTGATCTTTTTTTTTGTTGCACAGAACATGGAACAATCCCATTTTACAAAGAAATTCTCTTCTATTCAATACACCATAGTATAACGTGTTCCACTATCAGTTAGATTTGGCACAAGAATAGTTCTTACAGTTGGCACAGGCAAGTTGGACGTAGTCAAGGCCTAAGACTCCCTGGTCTTAATGGGCACGCGGCATTCCGACTCTTAAGTGCTTTGACATCTCGCTGCCATAAATAAACGCTAACAGGGCTGCTCTATTAGGCTAAACAAGAGCCTGTGTGGTCCTAGCAAGTCAGGAAGTGCCCCCTAATGGTACGCTAATGCCTTTATAGGATTACCCTGACATCTCTCATTCCCCACACAGAGCAACTACAGGACTTCAGTTACTTTGCTTGCCTTCAGTAGGATTGTTTTTGATGAGATGGGGCTATCTGTTAAGGGGATTCATAATGCTCCAGTCCAAGATTACTGCAATTAAGATTATTTTGAGATGAAGATTTTACTTATCTCCTACTGCTGGATGCTTTCATCGATTCCGGTTCACTTGTAAGGTAAAGCCAGCAGGATAGACCTTTAAGCCTGACAAAAGTTCTTTCATTTGTTTTATAAACTAAATATGGGTCGATTTTATTGCAAACGTTACACCGGCCCACTGCTTTGACCGTGCTTGTTGAACCAAGAAACTGAAATTATTTGTACAACTGTTGTACAATCATTGACCAACAAAGGTAACTAAACTGTTGGTAACATTCACATGAGTCGACACTGTTAAATAGGCTTTGTTTGTTTGTTGGTGACGCTAGAATTATTGCGCTGAAACCCGAGGTTCCTAGTTCAACTTGGTCCGAGGGTTTAAAATACTTTGTTTTCATTTGAGACATCCATTAGGCTTTTTGTTGTACAGTGAAAGCGTATCTCCGTCCTGTCAACATTGCTACACGGCCCTCGAGGTGACCGCTTCCAACCTGCAGACGGCTAAAGCAATTACTGTGCAAATGATGCAGATGGTGCCACAAAAAAAAAGTACTCAAGAAAATGGTTCTTCCATTAGGCAGACACTTTGGAAGGCATGAGGACCTTTGGGTATACCCCACTCCTGTTCCATCAAAAGGGTTAGAGAGAGCAGCAGTTCATTAAAACAAGGTCTTGAAGACCCTTTTGCCCACTTTTAGTGACCACAGTGGCTAATGAGTGAATAAAGTAGCACCGAGGAAACCTGTCTGTGCAATCACCTATTATTGACGTCTATATTTGCGCGTGTGTGTACCCCATGTGTTTTAGTGCTCTTGCCTCTGCATCCCTAATGACTCTCTATGCTGATAATGGATCCACTGCGCATCCAATCAGGGAGATCTTTCACACCCAAAGGAGTCGAAGAGTTGTGATAATGAGAACACTGACAGGGGCGGTTGCCCTCCATTTTACCATCACCATAAATCCAGTCCCACCCACCCTTAGGCCTCGGTCCCTTATCCTCCATTTTAGGGCTCCAGTATTTTAATCAGGGGGATTATATATCATCTTCTCCTGCTGACTTCTCTCTTCTCGCACTGGCACTTTCTGCTGCCTCACAACTCTCCAGAGAGTCTTTCAGAGCCACTTGACCAGATGCTCATGCACCCCTCCTCTCCCTCCTCAGTTTCAGCCTCTCATAGGTGTGTAGATGTCCCTTTGCTCCGCTCTCGTGGTAACTTATCGAAGCAATTTCCCCCACACAAGCTACCCAAAGCATTGCCTCGCTAGGCATGTATTGTTACTGCAGTACCTCCCATGAAAAGATAAATGATTTAAAGGAGTGAACATTGTGTTTTTCTTTCAGGGTCATCCTGACGCAATGGACAAAACATCTTAACCTCAGCGTGTACCCACACGCTGTTAGCAAATTAATGGCTTGTTTAAACTGCCGATTGCAGCAAATGGATGGTCTAAAGAACACACAATAATCCTCTTAATAGGCAGCTATTTACAATAATAATGAGCAACTCTTTCATTTACAACGTTTCCGAAGAACTGTGCTATTTGCCGGAGAACGGGTGAAACTGTGGAAAAGGGCCGGTTTCCAAAGCAGCTGTTACCCTGAGGTCTACTGAGAACCTAGATAACTGACAGTGGACTGATGGATCTACCAACAGAGCTGCGCTATTAATGGACACAAGGTGACTTCCAAAGGGCTATATTCTCTGTCTCTGGCAGGAGTGCTCCCATTACTGTTGCCTCAAATCAAGAGAAGACAGCAATTTCCCTAAATGGCTCGAAACACGAGCTGAGCATTCTAGTTTGGACAGAAAACTTGTCATTCAAAGTAGTTCACGCTCACACTGGGAGTGAGAGTGAGTCTTAAGGGAGGAGAGGGCACTGAATTGACATTGTAAATTAAACCACATCTGCGGGTGGGTGGACGTTTTCTCTGACTTGTGTGCGTGATATGATAAATTGAATTTTCAAGGCCATAAACTTTCAACGAGGTAAGTCTCACATCAGATAATCTTTATTCAGACAGTGCAGTGAAGGGGAAAGGAATTACAGCATGGCAGGAGATAGGCATTCCAACTGGGTTGACGTGTTGTCGCTAAGGACGCGCCCCCATCTTGGTTCAATTAAAAAGAAAAAAAGAAAAACGGCATTGTAATAATAATTGAGTTGGGCATTTAGAATACTTGTTTGAGTTATTTACTTGTCGAATAATGTTTGAACCACTACACGCCATCTCTAAATGCAAATCCCTTCTGTTTCAGGCCTTTCTACAAATGCTAGTTACACTGATAAAGGATTACCTAGAAAAAGGTTGATGGAATATAGGATTGTAAATTTGCAAGACAGGAAATTTTGCTTCTACTCATTCCCTATAAAAATGAATCCAAGCCGTTGCAAATATAAAACATATATAACACAAATGTACTAAACAGTTTTTCGATACTGTACGCCCGCTACATATTTATGTAGCGTGCTTGTCATGATGTTATAGAGACCTCTATACTGTCCTACAAGCCAAAACATAGTGTGCTTAGTTATTCTTACACTACAAGAGGACAACGGGGGAGTTATGTCACAGATCATCAAACCAACCGTTTTAATTCAACCCACAGAAACAGCCATGTTATTTGAGAGTGTTGTATACAGTATATAGTAGTTCGGAACTAAGCTCAAATATTTGACAGCTTTCAGTAGGCGTTCCTGAGTTAGTGGGGCACAGCTGGGTGGGTTAGAGGAAAAAGGGTGGGTAAGCAGGTGGGTAATGGTATGGAGCCCCCTGCTGATGGTGATCCCAGGCGACATCACATGAGATCATCGGGCGGTCCCCGAATCCATTTTACAACTAGTAAAGAGCATTGCATCTCTCTTTCTCACTCATGAGTGTAGATACTGGAACCAAAGGAACAGCGCATGCATTTTCCTGCAACCCCGTTGCTACTCCTACTACAAGCACATTGCCTTGATGGATTGATTAATCCTTTTCGCCTCATTAATCTTGACACATGAACTTTTCCCCCACAGTATGTGTGTGATTAATATCCATTATTATTTTCTCCATGCCCACATTGTGCCGTTTTTATTTGCTGTAATCCCCAGCAGTGGGCGAGAGAAGAGAAAGGAGCAGAGGGAGAGTTGAGGGAGAATAATGCCATTTCAGGATAGGCCTTATTTAATTCACTACAGGTCGATGGAGGTTCTCCAATTGCCTCTCCCAGATTAATAAGTAACCCACATGTGCTGTCCATCACTGTCCATCTCCCATTAGACTTCTGAAATGGGGCCCAAATTGCCTGGCAGGGTCAGCTCTGATGGAAAACGAAGTCTTCTGCTCCACCACTCCCCCTCCTTTTCCTCTCTTCCTACATTTCCGGCCCCTCTTTACTGTTACTTGCTGCCATCTGTCTCAAACTCATGCAAACAGAACGTTTGGGGAACGTTGTATCAGGAGCCTGTGAAGATTGAATGAGTGGTATTGGTGAGCTGGAGAAGCAATGCGGGTTGGATGTCAGCTGATCCCTGTTGATCCCTGCGTGGTTTGCACTCACCTGTTGCCTTTTTGACACGACACTATCTTTCATACTTAGCATTATACGTGTGCAAGCCAGCAGCAAAGAGCAAGAGGGATTGTAAGTGAGTTTAGCAGGGGCTTACTCTAGAAAATCCACAAAAGCCCTGCCTGTCACATGAGAGTTTCAACAAAAGGTGTAGTCCGTAGGAGGAATTGTGATGCATGCCAGAGGTACTATTTGCCAACCCATATGAAGCAGAAAGAACCTCCATTCAGGTGCTTTGGCTTGGCTCCTGATTGCGACAGGGAAACCAGAGCGCTTCAATTAAAATCCAACAATAAGCGTTGTATTATTTCTGAGTTGCAATGGACAAAACCAACCTGCCTTACGGTCATGAATAACAATGTTGTTTGTTAAATTTCATTAGTGGCAGAGCGCGTCATTGAGCCTTTGTTGATTTTTTGTGGTACACTGTGTGATGCACTCAAACAATCCCACTGCGGGCTTTGGAAGGGGCCAAAGCCCCTTCACCACCCCCGGCTATTCAAAGTCATTAACCAATGTGGAAACAATGTGAAAGGTCTCGGGGACACGTGTAATTACTTACAGTATCTGAGTCTAATTACTGCACTCACAGTTGCAAGACAGCGGCTGCTTTTCTGTTAAACGAAGGAAAGCTCTCTGTTTTGTTGTGTTAGCCTTTTATGGGACAAAAAAAACTGCCAGTTGAAACCGGAACTCTATGTTTATTTGCGGATCAATTGTAGCTGTGTAAAAGCACCAGCCCTCCTCAGTTACCGCTTGGTGTGTCGAAGGGTATCATTGCATGATGTACTGTGTTCTTCTGGGGCTCTGATATGGAGGCAGTGTGTCTGATATGGACTCCCGGAGGTTTTAAACGAGAAGGGAAACATCCAGTTTTTTTTTCTTCTCAGCCCTTACAGACAATTGATGCAGTGTATTCCAAGCATGTACTTTGATAATATAGCACGACAGAGACTCTCAGAGAGTATACTGACACAGGAAAGGGGACTGTTGAAGTGGAGATTAATTTGATGATATTCAAAAGAGCAGTGTTTACCTTGGAACAATACAGCACAGGGCCCTACAATCTTTGTGAATTACCCCGGAGAGTTAAAGCTATTACGGAATTGAAATGGTAAAACGTAAAAAAATCTCGGTTATTGTGGATAATGAAAAATATTTTGGCCACAGTGAATATTGTATGCAAAACCTACATACCTTATTATTCTTTCAGCTTCGCCATGTTTTGCACAAGAAGAACCATTTCCACAGAATTCCTGCACTGCAAATGATGCAGTGTATAATAGGCTTTAAGGAGCCTATTCACCTTCCCACAGAGATAAAAAACATAATGCATACATTTTATATTTTGTAAGGACTGACCCTGCATGACAGATTCATATCACTTGAATCCAAGTTTAACTGGCTGGGCTCGTTGATCTTGATAATACGCAATACACCATTCTAATACCTTGTTCCAACAGCATGCTTTCAATTTTTACTACAATTACTTTTCACAAGGCTATTCTTACACTTATCATGCAAGAATTATAGCAAGGAAATACAACAGTATCATGCTACAGCCAGATAAAATTTAATTTCCCCCCTGATATTCCGCCATTACAGAACAAACAATACCCACCATAATCAACAGTAGTGTAGGGAGCATTATGAAAAAAGGTCTTCACAGCCTATATTTATGTTGAAAGAGTACACTGAGGAACCCATAAAACACAATGCCCATCACAGTGAAAAGTTCTTCAGATACCCAGAAAGATTTGTTCATCCCGTGTGGTCTAGGGATAAATAACAAATCAGTGCAAAGAAATTCTAGACCATCTAATGCTTGTTATTGTGTTACATTATGATCATAACTTTATGAATAAAGCATCAACACACGCTAATACGTCAAGTAAAAGGAGCTATAGCTCTGCACCACTATGCTAAGGTCAAAATATTCAGAATGTGTCACCTTCTGACGACTTGAGCCCAATGTGCAAGACTTGAGCCCCCCTACCTCCACTCCCTCCCTGTGTTACGTCCGGGCCATATCGAACACTTAATAAAACAGCCGTGCTTGGCTAAAATGTCAGCGAGCTAAGCAGAGGTCCTGTCGATATGTCTCCTCCATGACCTTTGCACGCGTTTACTTTTGCAGGACATTTGGGGTCAGAACAGAAGGCGTCCAGAGAAGTCCTGTGGTGCAGGGTGGTGTTGGAACGAGGGGAGGGGGCTGTTGTGTGGGCTCGCAGGGGGCCATGTATAGCTGCAAGTTTGTATCAACAGCAAAAAAAATCAAAAGTTACAGGGTTTCTCAAAGTAAAAAGTAAGAAACATATATAATATTCTAGTCATGATTAAATGGATTAATTTTGTGGAATATATATAATTGAGGTGGAACAATATTCAGGAAAGTATATTGATAAAAAACATCAAAGTCCCTTTATGATAGAATGTGTGCTTTATGCCATAAAGTTTATGGTATAAACAGAGCTTTATAAATAATTAGGAAATTATAAAACTTCTTATTACTTCTTACCGTCAATTTAAATAATATATGAGTGAACTGATCAGCTACAATTTGTTTGCATTTGGAATGTATTTTTTACTGTTGCTGTTATAACATACATTGTGACATAAATATCCTGCTCTATTACTAGACAAGCATTACATTCCTCACTATAGTGCATCACAAAATGTTCAAGCACGCACACCCACTCCCAAAACACGATTTAAAGGGTAAGAAGAGTAAGTCGATTTTTATTGCTGTGCTTACCTCATAATCAATAGGGCTATATGTTTGCATGCTACTACTTACGACTTGTGACCTAACCTAGTATATGCACACACAATGTGCAAGAAAGCTTCTCAAATACACCGATATTTTGTGTTGTGTCATTGGTCAAAATCTTGGTCTACAAACCATTACAAAATTGTCAAATGTCAAACACACAAATAAAAAATCTAACCAAAAACATATGCTCACGTTCTGTACACACACACACACACACACACACATACACACACACACTCAGGCATTCCCATACACAGACACAAATGCAGTTCACACAGAGACGGCACGCAAGTGCTCCCATACAATGCTTAAGATAGTGGTGATTAAAACAGTGTGGGATTAATAGAGCCTCTCCACAGAAGAACAAAGCAGGGTCCGGCTCCTGTGAAGGGTGGTAATAAAACAAGCGACGTGAGTTATGACCCCCATGCAGAGAGGCCAGACAAGCACGCTGGGAGACCAGCAGAACGGTGGCGGTGGGCTCCGTCAGCCCTGTGGAATAGATGAATAAATCCACCGCATAGCATGCAATGCCTGGCCGTTTATTGGAACAGACACTCATAACTGAACGGAAATGAGCCATGTGTCTGGGTAAAACAGATTTCTTTTTGCAGTCTGCTCTGTGTACATCTCTTATCAAATCTCATAAAACCTTCTTTTATCGATAACAAGTTTGATTCTATCACTTGGAATAGAGCAAATATCTAACGTCCACTGGATATTTCTTGAAGCCATTTGACACCTCCATTTTTAGAAAAACATCTTCCTATACTACTAGCCTCACTAGAACTGGCTGACCTTGGTTCGGTCGTCTGCTCAGCGACATGGAAACAACAGGTTTAGCAGGGTTGATTATCTGGCCACCGAGGACCATCTACTGTATCCCATCAGGGGCTTAAAAAAAATGGATTTACCCACGGCTGTCTGTTCCTGCAGAGTCCATTGCCCGACAGGAACCTCAGGGTTCCTAACTTTATAAGACAGAGAACAGATTAGTGTGGACTGCTCCTGAGGCAAGCAGCCATTACACATTTCTCTCAGGTGAGCCGGGTAGGGGAAGTGCTTTTAGCAGTAGAGGGCACCGGCACGTCACATTATCTGACACAAATGAATTAATGAGCTGGCTAATTAAAGAGCATACAATGTGTGTGTGTGTGTGTGTGTGTTTGTGTGGTGGTGGTGGTGGTGGAGGGGGGAGGAAGGGGGATGCATGCAGAGTAAGGGGCATGTATTCACAGTCTAGCAAACACAAGGCACCTGACAGACTGTGCTCTGGAGTGTAACAAGCCTGGAGGAGATGGAGCGTGACGGGGTTCGACACCATTACCTGTTATGCGGTGTCAAAGGTTACAGCATCCCGTGTCCTCACCTGCCTCACATGGGTATGCTGACGAGCCCTTGTCTACCTACATGTGACACGCTACATTACTCAGGCCACCAGTTCTGTCCAAAAGTCTATGGTATGTGAAATGTCACCTTAGTTTGTCCCTGAAAAATGCAGTTTGATTATGTTAGCAGTAGCCTGAAGCATGTCTACTAAACTTAATTGGTATTGCTTTTTACTGAATAATTTGGTTTAACAAATAGCTGATTTGACGCCAGTTTGTATTTCCGTTGAAAAGTATACTAGTGGGCTCAGTGGAAGTGAAAATCAACAATGGATATCCAGCTATGTAATATTGATGGAAATTCCATATTGAACCAAACCAAACAGTTCCTCAGTTTAATTCTGAATGATGACTTAGGCTAAATGAGCCAAAATTGGATTTAGGATTACTCTGTCCCACTATTAACATTCTACTAGGTGTACATACTTCATTTGAGCAGGTGTTGCTTACATTTGGTGTGAATATACAAAGCCCTTTCCTCCATACTTGATTGAACCAAATCCAAATGGCACCCACAACAAGACACATTAGAACATGGACAGACAAGCAAACTGAAATACAAACATTTGAAAATAAAAATGTGTTATCCAGATTAGATTGGTATTAAAGATCCAATTTTCAGGTTGAATTACTTTTTGTCTAATTGCAATGCCACATTTGCGGTCTGTTTGTTCTTTTGAAATGGAAATCAGTGTGACCAGAACGTGAATGTGGTGTTTAAGCTAGATGGCTCAACCCCATCTTTACTTGTACTGTAGTTGGGGAAATTATGATCCTCTTCAGCAGGTGCAGCTCACTTTCTAGTGAGCAAACCAAATGGGATTTGAACTAAGATCAGACATATTCATATCCAAGCATTAAAAACAAAAACAAAATGTGCAATGCAGCCCTTTTCATATTTGATAGCTGTAATTGTTGTGGGAAGTGGAATTTAAATGATGTCTTACTGATTATTCTTTGCATTGCAACTAAAATGAATTCACCCAGGTGCATCAGTTCTGTAAATCCGTTACACAAGGTAAGAATTGTTCCATGAACATCTTAAATAAATGACCATGCTTTAATATATTTCTTTAATATCATACCTCGGGTTAGAGTTAAATGAATAAAGTTATCATTTCATATTTGCAATAATATTTACAATTGCATCTGTTTAGTAGCATACTGACATTATTTATTTGTGGATGCCCGAGCTGCAAAAAAAATAAATGTGTACATTATTTTCGGTTATTCTGTAGCTGATGGGCTTAGTCTCATCTTCTTCACACTTGTCAGCTTAACAACACTGTTCCTCATTTCAACTTACCTTGGCTGTACCCTTCAAGATCAATTTGGCAATATACTGAGCCACAAATAATAATAAAAGCTTTTCATCAAATTATACAGATTCACAGTGAAATAAAATGTCACAATCAGCTGAAATGAGTGCACTGGTATTTAGCTCAATCAAGTAAATAAGCGGTGTCTCTTGCTCTGCCTTGAGTTTGCTTAACTGAATTGCTGATTGTGAAAGGTCACTTTGAAATTATCCCTATCACGTAGACATCTAATCAACTGGATGTCCTACTTTTGTTTGAATTATGGGATGTGAAGTCCCACAGAAGGTGATTAAAAGACGTGCTTAATATCTACCATCTCACAGTCCCTCCTTTCACTGGCACTGTCATGGTATGAACGTGGTATTGATCTAACATATATCATCTTTCTCTGAACCACCCTACTCTCCTGCACCCTGCATCCTGTTGGTGAACACACCTTCATGTCACATTTGTTCTGTCAGTCTTCAGCATGACCATACAAATGAATTTGATGAGGGTATTACTTGACCTTAGACGGCCAGCACATGTACGTACATTGCGCATGAGTTTGACTGCAAATAAAGAAACCAATGCAGAATACAGAATGCTGATAGTGACCTTTGCGATAGTACTATTGTGTTACATCATTAGGTTTCAGCATTATTACATTTTAAAACGTAACAATACAGTACAAGAAAACACTTCCCAAATCATACTGTAGTGACATGGAACTTTCCAAACAACTTTCATCGTCTTTCAACAAAACATGAATAACATAAAAATTGTTGCTGGAAAGGAAGTGAGCCAGCTGAGAAAAATATTGTGGTGAGAGGTAAAAGAAGGTTAGAATGCGTCCCAGAACAAATTAACTTATAAATAAACTGAGGGAGCAAATAAGCTCCCACATCAATTGTCTCCAACATCAGAACTTCAGTCGGGTCAGTCGCTTCCAGCTAGTATGTGGTGCTGGAAAAGAGCAGTGCAAAAAGTGAATGATTCAGGGGTCTAGATTGTTAATGCCTAGATTTTTAAGGACAATAAAAATGTACACTATGTTGCCATTCCAGACTTGGTTTTTACAGTGCCCAAAAATCTTAGCCGAATGATCAACCCACCTCCACAAATCGCTCTATCCAATTGATTCATATCTTCTAAAGCAATGGCAAAAAAAGTTTTTCTGAAGGCCATTAAAAACCAAGCCACAGTAAACTGTCAACACCCTTTTTGTTGAGTTTGCAATGGATTACTGGTCACATGTTCCATAAATGGTCTCACCTGTGAATGTATAGTGTGGAGGGAAGATGAGCTCCTGTCTTTTTATATTTAAAGGTGTCTTATAGTCACATGAGTATCCTATTCTAATCCTTTAAGCAGATTTTCAACAAAAGTGACCTGAGTGACTTCATTCGAATCAAGGTTTATCGCGTTTCACAATTAACAAATTCATGTCATCGAACTGCAGGTACATGTTAGTACGTATTATTAGAAAATAGTTATAGATTGTTTTCCTGTGCCTTAACTTAAACCGGCATGTCACTTTTATATTGCTTTTACATAGTTTCATGTGCTTGCTTGCATATGCTAAAAGAACCTGTACCAAAAAGATAGGTACCATGTATTTAGCTCCACAGAGCAATAACTCAAGGGGCAGCAAGAAGAATAAAGATGAGACAAAAAAAAAAACTTAAATGACAACATAATGAAAGGTGGGTTAAGAATGTTTTCAAATTTGTAAATGTTGATGACATAAGGTCATCGGTACACAGCCCCTTATACAGCGTGTGCGTTAGGGCAGAGCTCTGTGAAGTCTGCTGGAATTATCAAAACGGATGATTATTATGGTGGATTCCCTTGTGACTTAGGTCAGTAGGGCATAATTTAGTTAGCAGGATGACACCGGAGCGACTTCTTCTGTGGTAAAGCTATGGAGATTCTGGCATCTCAGAAGCATTTCAAACCCTCATGTTCAGCCACTTTTTACATAATGTCCAGAGGTGGTATTCTATTCTAAAGGAAAACCATTTATAGACAACCAAAGTCAATAGTGAACGGTGAAAAATGAAATATATAGCACATTATACACTATTAGCTACAATTTGTAGCTGACAAAGGCAAAGGAAAAGGGAAAGGCACGTGTTGAGGTATTAGTGAGTCATTTCCTAACACCAGATAGTAGTAATCCCCAAGACCCATGGGGGGCTCCTCATCAAACCTGGTCTGCTAATGCAGCTCATTTAAGGCATTTTATCAATATCAGTGCCAAATGTAAACATAAGGATGATGCTGGCAGTGAGATCCTGCTCAGAAAGGTGGCCACAGTGAACCTGTACTTAGGCTTCATACAGGGTACATCTGATGATGTGATTATCGTTTCTAGCCTATTGAAAAAGAGAAAAGGAAAAAGATGTTTGTACTTATAGTAACCTAGCTGTTTGGCAAACTGCCAGCTGATGATTTATCAGTGTTTGGCTTGTTACTTAATAATTATAATGAAGAGACTTAAATTGAAACTGAAATTTCTCGTTTACTGACCATACTTTAACTATATCCATCTCTCATCCTGCTAACTATATCACAGTATCTATTGTAGCAGGACTCTACTTCGGTCTCTTAAGCTCGTTGTTTTGAATGGATATACAATTGGCTTGCTGGGGTCACCAATAATACATTTGAACAAAGCTTTGTTCATCAAGACAATATTACATATTTTTGTAATTGTACTGGTTTGGCAACAAATGAACCAAACCAACTAAACTTGTGTAAGACAGTTGGATGGGTCAGGGCAATACAGTGGCGGAAAAGTCACAAATTGCTTGCAGAGTTTATTATATTAACAGGTCAAGGTATGTGTCAGATTCTTTCTCTCTATATCCAAATTGTTATGACAAGTTCTCTAAGTAGACTATAGTGCAATACGTTCACCAATCGACCTCCTTTCCCGAGCTCTTATATAAATCTCCCCAGCTGACTGGAGCAGTTTGTGTTACTACTACCTGACTGAAGGCAGTGTCACGGCAGTTAATTTACTAAGCTTGGAGGCGGTGACGTTGATGAGACCTTGTTTTATCATTCAAATTATCTGGAAGTGGCGGACCATCCTTAATGCAATCTAGATTGCCTACATTGTTAGTGAAAATACTGATATTTATGTGTTGCTAGAAGATATTTATATTGATGACACAAAATATAATTCCTCAATGTCAGTTGTGCAAGTGGACCCAATAGACCAAAATCCCATGATTAGGTATATTTCACTTACTGCACCCATATCCCTATCGCTTTATATGTTTGTCAACGCTCACCTTGTAGTAAAAAGGGGCTTGGTCAAACAATCACAATCTGAACACAGCATTGGTCTTTTACAACTAGTGAGTTTGAAGATTGTCCTTTTAGCATTAAGTCAAGCTACAGTGCCTGTGGGTAGTGCTTCAAAAAGGCAAGTTAACCGACCTCAGTTTCAAATGGGCTTACTTGAAGTTTACCTTGAATCACTAGAAAGCTATGGCTGGCTGATTTGCTCTAGTTGCTAGAAGACATCCCAAAGGACTTTGTTCTGGTCGGGTGCATGATAAGTGGGGTGAAAAGCTGGTTTTATGCATCCACTGGAACTGGATCACCATCACACAATATATTTTAGCCCTATATGTTGGGAAATTTTCTACACAATCGAAGTCTATGTGAATATGGGGTATATGTCAGGAAAGTCTGGAGTCGATTTCTTTTAAGTGACTGCTTATCACATAATTTGTGAGCAGTGGGGAACAGCAAAAAAGTACATGTACTTCATTACTGTACTGTACCTTTTTCAAATATCTGTACTCAGGGCCATAAGGGGGTATGTGACAACGCATTATGCAATAACACTGCATTATGTAACAACTCAACAAAATGTAACACATTTTCACTTCATTATGTAATAACACCCACATTTTGTAATAATCTGCCGCATTTTGTAATACACAGCTTGAACTCAATATG
>JAVQIZ010159183.1:0-18182 GCA_036023535.2 Galaxias brevipinnis
CACACACACACACACACACACACACACACACACACACACACACACACACACACACACACACACACACACACACACACACACACACACACACACAGGAATTGAGGCGGCTACGAACATGGTCGACCCCCATAGTTACCTGGGCGTGCTAGAGGATGGAGTTTAAATAGAAGCACCATAAGAGGGACAGAGAAAACAACAACAAAATAAAGCCAATGAAACAACAACAACAAAATAAGGCCAATGAAACAACAACAACGTCAAAAAACGAATGGGTGAGCCAAAGAACTAACCAAATGAAATCCACAATGATGAATGAAAACAGATTGAGGGTCAACACAAGGAGCAGTGCTCCACTTGTTTTGGGGGTGTGACTGGTATCATAATGCAAGACGACAGTGCAAAATGTAAGATGGTCCGTAGCATTGATTTAAATGAACATAGAAGGGACCACTTTTCTGGAATGAAACTGGGCATAACAAATGTCAGAAAAGTCTCACCTGGCCACTGACTGGATGACCTTAGATGAAGTGTCTTTGATGTTGGTCAGGAAGCGCTCTGTACCGCCCTTAAGAATGTCCAGGAAGCCGCCACCTGGTTGGTCAGGGTCCGTACCATACACTCCTGAGTATAAAGGTTAGGCAACATGACTCAAATACTGTGCAATCCTACATTTATTTTCACATCTAAAGGAATAACATCAGGTTACAGCCATGTTTGATTTCATGCAGGACATGGAGAGTTCAGTACCCAGTTTCTTCTTAACCTCACACAAAAAATAACATCCATTTTATCATAACTTTCCCTTACAAAACAATCAAATCAATCAACAAAAATGTCCGTAGGCAAACATGCATATTCGCTCAGAGAAGATGTGTGCGTGCGTGTGTGTAGCAGAAGTAGGGGGGTCGCATAAGGCCTAACCAGATTAGGAAGCCTAACTGGTATGTGTGACGTACTGTGTTTGTCTGGCCACTTGCTGCTTGCTAACCTTGTAGATGGCCATCACCATTGATTAAGACTAAGTGGAGACATACTGTGTTTGTGTGTGGACGGCCATCACCATTGATTAAGACCAAAAGGAGACATAGTGACTGGTGGAACATGGGCCCTTAGGGACCAGATGTTCAGAAGAGAATAAGGAGTAAAAGCAAGGCTTTCAGATGGGGCTGGAAACCTATGCTAGCTGCAACCACTCAGCAACATCACCCAAACAGGATAACACACTGCAGCTTCTTTTAAGAACTGAAAGAGTACAAGATAGTTCCCAGCACTTTGCCAGTACATAGTCTATAATAGTGCTTTGCATCTTGGTGTACTCAGTGTCACATTCACGTGTATAATACATTAAATCAAGTATAACTACACAGAGCCACATGCAAGGAATTCTGCTAACACACATAGAGGCTGCTACATTTAATAAGGTATTTAAACATGGTCCCCATAAGCACACATGCCCACAGAAACAGACACACACAGGCTCTCACCTGCATTGTTCTGAATGTTTTGGATCTGTGCTGGCGGCTGCGCTCCGTTGTTGCCGAAGCCTCCATTCTGTTCCATCAGCTGTAGGTATTCATAACCATCGTGAACTGGCTGCCAACAGTAGTGTGAACTCAACATAACAAAAGCAGCACAAACCAAGTAATATCAACGACAGCAGGTAAACATAGAGAAAAGAGTCTGGATGGATGTCTGGATGGATGCAGACGTCTCAGAGGAAAGAGCTGGGTCAAGTCCAGAACCTGTCTAGGGGTTAATAGAACACTAGAGCACGTTTCCTAATGTGAGTGGCAAGCACAGTTTCTCTCTCTCTCTCTCTCTCTCTCTCTCCCTCCCTCTCTCTCTGAAGAGGGACAGGAGGAGGAGGGGCGTAATCTCTTCAGCCTAGTAGAGAGAAACCCCTTCTTAACACAGATCATCCAGGCCCAAATCTGCTTTCAGCCTCTCTGGAAAGACTGAGCAGTGGCTGCATGGCTCCACCCTCCATTGATACTTTCACACAAACCTTAGAAGCTAGTGTTCCACACTTGATACCAACTAATACTTAGATCCCACATAGATGCACTGTACAACCCCCATTCTACAACAAATCAAGTTTTTTTTTACCCCTGCCATAGAAAGGGCTTAGCTATAATTATTTATATAATATTTTGTAATAATACACTGGAAAATATATCTATAATGTAATTGTAAGACTGATGTTATCTAAAAACATGCTAACTATTTGCTATGGTCCTTTCAGCTCTTTCCATGTGCCCGGCCAGTCACCCAGCCAGTCAGTCAGCCAGACATCAAGTCAGTCACGCAGTCAGCCAGTCAGTCAGCCAGACACCAAGTCAGTCACCCAGCCACCCAGTCAGTCAGTCACCCAGCCACGCAGTCAGCCAGTCACCCAGCCAGTCAGTCAGCCAGACACCAAGTCAGTCACCCATCCACCCAGTCAGCCAGTCACCCAGCCAGTCAGTCAGCCAGACGCCAAGTCAGTCACCCATCCACCCAGTCAGTCAGTCACCCAGTCACCCACCCAGCCAGCCAGTCAGTCAGTCACCCAGCCACGCAGTCAGCCAGTCAGTCAGCCAGACACCAAGTCAGTCACCCATCCACCCAGTCAGTCAGTCACCCAGCCACGCAGTCAGCCAGTCAGTCAGCCACCCAGCCTGTAACCCAGCCACTCAGTCAGCCAGCCACCCAGAGCCAGTCACCCAGTCACCCACCCAGCCAGCCAGTCACCCACCCACCCAGCCAGCCAGTCACCCAGTCACCCAGCCACCCACCCACCCACCCAGGCAGCCAGTCACCCACTCAGCCAGCCTGTAACCCAGCCACCCAGTCAGCCAGCCACCCGCCCACCCAGGCAGCCAGTCAGCCACCCACCCACCCAGCCAGCCAGTCACCCAGCCACCCGGACAGCCAGTGTAATAGTTCCTCTTCCTGCTTGCGATTCAATATGCAGGAGTAAAAAGGCAATTCTAGTTTTCTCAACAGGAACAGTGAAATACAGACAGACTGACACCAGGTCTTGAGTGACCCCAGACATCTGATTCAGGGCACTGGTTACAGTGGGGAGGAGGGGTTATTTGGGGCTATGACTATGTGTTGGATCATCCGGGTGAGTCTGGGCTGGTTTACCTCGGTGATAGGAGACTTTGGGTTGACGTTGCGGGCTGCAGCTATCTCCTGAAGCTGGTTGACCAGCTCTGTGATGGAGAGACGCTCTTCTGGGTTGATCTTCAACATGGAACCTATGAAGATAAGGAGAAAGAGCTTTTTCATCAAAACTTGTAATACTACAAAATGTCATATCTTTGGCAAAAGCATACAATACGTACGTATGAGTTCATGGTAGACGGTGTATTTGGTATCATTCTGTGGAATGGAGTACTTCCCGTTGACAATCTGTAGCTTGGCCCCTTCCTCAAAGGGGTGCTGCTTAAAGCATAGCAGGTAGAGGATACAGCCAAGGGCCTGAGAAAAGCATTAGCAACAAAGACCATTCCACTTAGAAGGGGGGTATGCAAGGAGAATTGCAACTTTAGAAGGGAAAATTGGTTTGAAACATTTCATATGGTTTGACAGTCAAGTATAACATTAGAATACGTTGAAGTGTCATCTATATTTTCAGAGATGTAGATTCAGACTTAGGACAGAACAAGTATTAGTCTCTGCCATACCCAGATGTCCTGTTTGTCATTGATAGGGAAGTTGGAGTATAGGTCGATCATTTCAGGAGTTCTGTAGGCTGGGGTGGTGTTTCGCAGGATCTAGAAACACATCAAGTGGAACGGTGTACCAGTTAAAGGAGAATGGAAACACTATCAATCAACACTATCAACGTTCAATGTTCATTTTCAATAAGTAAGGTATTTTTGCTTTGAAGTTGGCTGGATTTTGAAAAACAAATGGGGTACAGCTGAGGGGACTTATTTAGGTTTTTGATTAGTTGTAAGTCTTAGTCTGCGGATGCATAGGATACTTAGAATCAGAAACGTGACCATAGAAAAAGCTAGCCTCAGATGAACCACCATTATTTGTTAGCCTTATTAATAAGGGTTCTAATGTTCTCTATGTCCACTGACGTAAGCGTTGTTGACAGTGTAAGTGTGAGGACACTGTCAAATTCACCAAATACTGCCAACTTCAAAGCCAAGATATCTTACTTATTAAAAAATAACATTAAATGTGTCACACACAACAAAGCTAACCTAATCTGTTAAGACGGCTTAAGTTTTTTTAGAGTTTCCATTCTTGTTAGGGCTTCAATAACCACTAGCCCAGGATTTAAAACAAAATAATAATAATTTATCAGAAAAGGGTTTTGCTAGCCTGTCACACTACAAAAAAAAAGAAACTGACGATTTGCTTTTCGGCACAAGGAAGTGTGTCACTAAATCAGGAAGAGATGCCCATACTTGGAGAATAGTCGTTGATCATGCTAGCGATATGCAGTGACCACGAGCATTCTGCATGTCTTCTTTGTGAGGATTAAGGAAAATAATTATAGCAACCAAATGGTAGAGGTCGCCAAAACCACCTCTTAAAAGAAACTACCTACAGCTGCTTTAAGTGAGGGCTCATTTCAGGAGTAGGCTGAAGATTTACTGGGTGATGTCAGAGGATGGATAAATTATCATGAAACCTTCCAGTGTCTGCTTAACCTCTGCTGGATATTCATAACGTGACGCTTCCTGAGCCAGTGGTATCTAACTCAATAATGCCGCTCTGGTTTTCCTCAAAGAGCAGGACACCAGTGTATGTTGACAACAACTACCACTCCATGGGCTTTGAAACAGATAGGGAAATTTCACAGGCTAATACAATATTCAGCTATTTCAACTTGAAGACTTACACTTACACGGATGTTAAAGATCTCAACAAGCCTATAAAAATGTCTGTCCACAAGCTGTAGTAATATGCTCTCTCCCCAGCATAACCTAAGTCAGTCAGCAGAATGGGGAGCTGTGATTGAGTATGGGTGTCTCCAGTGCTAACATACCTCATCTTCCACCATGGATCTTTTCTGTGCTGACCAACTGTAATCGGGGTAGTGTGCCAAAGTGGTGGAACTGCCAAAGTCACAAAGCTTGATGGTGCCTTGTTGACTGATCAACAGGTTCTCAATCTGCAGCACAAAATTGTCAATTAACTCATTAGCAGGATCTTTCAGCATCTGCTAAAATCCTGTCCCTATTGCGGCTAGCACATTGTATGCCACGTCATCATAACAGAGACATAAATCTGATTATTTCATGGCAGACTGCCTCAATTTATCATCGGTGGCACGGTTTCACGTAGAACAAAAAACAAAGATGTCCATCGATCAGGGCTTATTTATTTTTTATACACACCTGCCAAAACGTATCAATCTGCATAATGTAATCTGGAACGTTGTAATTTAAAAACACGGGGAAAGATAGACTTAATCTGGTCTGAAATTGGTGTATTGTTATGTTAATTTATCCCCTGCCATAGTCATCTGGGAAAGGAAACCAGGCAATTAGGCTTTGTAGGTTTAGACCATTCTCTCTGCTGTAGTCTTGAAACCGTGCAGCACTCCCCACCAAAGCAAATTAGAGATACAATCTGTGTTGGGCAAAGTGGGTATTCCACATGAGCACTAACATTAACACATTTCTTTTAAAACATAAAAAAGTAATAGATCAAGGTCTGAGATCTGATTTTCAAGACGCCAAATAGCAATTCCAAAAGGGAGCATGTTGAATTTAATCTAGTTGTCAAACTACAAGCATCTATTTAACATGAAACATTTCAGTTTTGCTATCTGTACAGAAATGCAGGATGAGTAAATCTGGTTATGGCAAAATTCCTCTCATGAACATTCACTACATTAACCTTCTACTTTTAAGAAAAATGTAAAATAATGCCAACCTAAAGTATGTTCGAGACAGCAAGATATGTCTACTTCAATTTAGAGAAATGTTAAGAGTCTGCCAGAAAAAAGTGGGTTACAAGATTTGACACCCAGAGCATGAACCGTAGCCTAGCAACAAACACTTTCAATTATAATCTGTCTGGAAGAAGCAAATATGCAATGGAGGGAAACAAATCACATGCAGACTTAAAACTACAACTACTCAAGTTCATGAGGACATTTCGGAAAAAGCTCTCCTGATAATTGACCCTTTCAACAACTAACCTTAAGGTCTCTGTGGATGATTGGGGGCTTCTGCTTGTGCATGTGCTGCACAGCGCGACATGTTTGGTAGAAAATCTTTAGCAGTGTGTCACAGGACATGGGTCCCCGCTGCTCCACGCGCTTTACAAAGTCCACTAGCTGACCTGAGATCAACAGGAAGTAGAGGAGGAGGAGACAAATGCCTCTTCACCATTAACATTTTTAGACAAAATGAAACAGTTTGGTAGAGTGGAAAGAATTACAGGAAAGTTCAATGCATGTACACGGAGATCATAGACCAGAGTGTGTGTGTGTGTGTGTATGTGTGTGTGTTTGTGTTTGTGTACCTTTACAGAGCTCTGTGAGGATGAGAAACTCCGCCTGGCCTGTGTCAGACTCCTCCTTGCTGATGGAGGCTGCAGAGGAGAACTGCACCACGTTAGGATGACCAGACAGCTTTTTCTGGACGGGTGAAGGTTAAGGAGTGGACACCATACGGAAACACTACAGTGCAGTAACCAGAAAAACATCCTCAAAGTTAGAAGCTCACTATGGCTAAGCATATCCAAGATATACTACAAGTGATAAATTCTCTGCATAACCAAAACAATGAAGGTTTAAGTGTATGGAGGGTTTTCTGGTGACCACTGTAGAAGGATACCATAAAGCACACTTCCTGGATGATGTCCTTGTTCTTCTCCTCCTCATTGGAAAGCAACCTCTGACATCACAAACAAATATGTAAAACACATTTTATTTTTCAAAAAGCACCCACTTCACACTAAAACATTCTCTTTCCGAATGAATGCATAAGTCCAGTGAGCTAACATCTTTTTACATCTTTAACATTCAAATTGTTATTTTTTGGCAGGTGTGTACCTGCTACAGTTTTCAAGGAATACCAATGGCTGCAAAGAGCCAGACACAGTTAAATGGAGCAGGGGTTTGTCCCTTGGTCCCTGACTGGTTTAGTACCTTGAGGGCGTAATCTTTACAGCTGCTGATGTCCTGGGCTTCATACACAAAGGCAAATCCACCTGTAGAGAGGGAGAGACAGTAAGTAACCAGAGAGACAGAGAGGGAGAGACAAAAACAAAAACTGAAATCCACACTGCTCGTAATTGGCTTAGATCTATTCAATAGATACCATGATGTTCCACTGATCATTCTAGATAGACCCAGTCAACACTATGGTGTTCCACTGATCATTCTAGATAGACCCATTCAACAGTATGATGTTCCACTGTTCAACATTGGGTTCTACATTCATTCTAGATCACATCGCTCAAAGACGGAGTCTCTAGATCAAATGAGACTGATGAATTCAGTACCCTCGTTTTTGAAAAATGTATGGCATTCACGCTTTGTTATTGTTATTAGTAAGCTGTGGCCTAGTCTACCCCTGTTCCGAGGGGTGAGTCGAAAACCGAGGGGCACTCGAAGGTGAGGGGTAGGGGTAAAACATTGAATTGGGATTGGGCCACAGTCTTGCCTAGCCAATTACTAGTGTGTGACTGTGCACACATATTTGTCCTGGTGAAAACGATGCACATTGTTGTTTGGCCAAAATACCTACTTAGTTAAGGAGACATAATACAAGCAAATTTTAAACGCACTACTCTCAGGATATTTGATCATGCCGATAAAGTAAAATGTATGGCATAATGTCTGAAGCATATTCGTCCAATTGCACTAAAAGCAAAACCGAAGCATTTTGGGGAGCGTGCATTTTCTAGGGCAGCACCTAAACTATGGAACTCTCTCCCTCCTCTAATTCGTAATTCCAACTCACTATTAATCTTTCAAACCCTCCTTAAAACCTCTTTTCACTCTAGCATACCCGAGTTAACTCTGTTTAGAATCCGGTCCTTAAGCCTACCCTAGTTAACTCTGTTTAGAATACAGTCCTTTTCTTTTACAGATATACTATCCTTTTGCTTACTTATAGTTAGAACTGTTGCTGTTGCCTGTCCATTCTACCTGTTTCTGTTTAAATTGTTAATTTTTGTCATGTTATTTATGTTGATATTGTGAGGTGTCTTTGGGTGTTAGAAATGCGCTATATAAACAAAATGAATTATTATTATTATTATTCCACTGAATTTACAGGGAAAACCAGTAGCCCAAGTAAAATTGTATGTTACGCATTAAAACTTGGTATGGGTAGACACTGCTACTCTACAAAATGCAGGCCCACCCAACTCAAGTGAACCTTTATAGTACAGCTCACAATAGCGCAAGACAGCCTTATGTCTTCAATAGGGCGACCTGATACTGTTTGCCAGGGAAACCTGACCTTGCCCTTCCTCAGATGACACTAAGCAGCAAGAGTGTGGAGACAAAAGCGTTTGTGTGTGTGTGTGTGTGTGTGTGTGTGCATGCTGGAGAGAGAGAGAAAGAGAGAGAGAGACCAATCAATCTGAACTAGGGCATGGTATCCACGGTAATCAGTAAATTAACCACCTTGTTCAGGCTGAAAGAGGTCTGTGTGAAAAAAACTCTTTAGACAATCAGATCTCGTGTTTCACCTGCCCAGAAGTGCAGAGGTCCTGAACAGAGAGCCTACAGAGATGTTCATACCAACTCAAAACAGATCTCTTGTGTTATCAGTTCTAGACTTCATGTCAGCTAAATCAAAATGGCATACTGTATGGAAACCATGCATTTAAACTCTTTTTTTATTTGCTAGGCTGAGATTTTGTCAAAAGAGGCTGCTTAAGCAAAACCAGGGAAAAAGTGAAATGGCAAGGAAAAGGGTTAGAAATCAGAACCTATTCGATTCCAAAAATAAGTCCTGGTCTTTCTACAAAAACTGACATCTGTATAATAAACTTAGTATTGGCTTGAAAAAAACAATACTTGATTGATAGTAATAAAATGAATGACCAAAGCCTCTCCGTATGCGATTGCTGGCATAATTCGATTCATGTTTTTAGACTTCTTTAAATTGTATTGCCAAAGACCATTTCGGAAATTTCAGGGTTGAAAATGAGGCATGGGTTGCATGTTGCACAAAGCTAAAAGTAAGTTTTGAGTCCCTGTTTATTTATTTATGCCAAACAAGCGTCCGTTATTCTTTAACTTACCCTTGTGTCTACTGTTCACCACAAAACAAAAGGGTAACGTGTGTGTATGTGAGTTGAAAATCATGTAGGGTTGTAACGTATGTTGTTTATTATGTTATTGGGGTAGAAATTTGTCATTGTAAATTACCTACAAAATTAGGTTTGTAACATTAGTTGGTTAGCTAGCTGGCTAAAAAAATTGTATGGGACAGAGCAAAAGTAGATGACGTAGATAACGTAGCTAGCAATTTGTTTTGAGTAATGTAGAGGTAATGTTGTTGACTGCAGGACAACTAAATTGAATTGTGAGTTTTTAGTTAGCTAGCTTGCTGGTACTGTTAGCAACAGATAAGGATGGCTAGTTCAGCAAGCTAGTTGATTAGCTAAGTTGTCAAACAAGATCATTAACATTGCACCCATGGTCAACCACAAAGAAACTCACCTTCGGCAATAACCCTTTTAATCCTCAGTTTCATGTCACCGAGCTCCACAATCTGTCCAACAAAGTCATTTTGGTCCCGACTTGCGCCTCCGGATGAGCCGGGCCCTGCTAGAAAATCAAGTGCCGATTGGAAGAGGGACATTTTGTCCTGCGTCCCCCGGGTAGATCACAGATGTGTACCCAGGCTTTAAAGATATGATACAATGTTATCAACAGTCTACAAGTCTAGAGTTGGTTGTTGTATTTAATAGAATGAATGTTAATTTAAAAATATGACTCTCTTTCTACACTCAAACATTCCCTTCCTATGCCGCGTCTGAAGAGGCCATCATCACAGTAGTTACTTCCGTGACAGGTGCTGACGTCACGAGATAATGACAAGTGGCATAGATCTCCTTGTCCAAACAATAACAATGCCGTGTATGTAGATCTACCAAGAATCCCCCGTGTGGACATATTTTTAAGAGGTAGATAAAATAGTGCAAATTCACAAATATGCAGGCTGTGTCCGTGTGTGTTTTGGGGGAAATGCAAATCCCGGATATGTTGCGAAGAAGAAGAGGAAATTGACATTCTAAGTAAAATAAAATATACTTAAGCCTTTTAATCTCCTTGAGTCGAATTTACTGTGGGACGATATCTTTAATTATACAAACTAAAACACAATACCCTTTCGTAAATATCTGGAAGGGCACAGTTTGGTGGTACTTTTTGAATACTAATGGCAAGGCTTGCTGTAATGTGTTTTCAGAGACAAAGACAAGGACTTTTGTTTTGTAGGAGAAAATGTTTGTCATGTGACCACAATTTGCCTAGTTACAAGGAAAGCGTCGCTAGGGGAAAAGAAAGGCAGAGCAATGGGTTTGCAGCAAGATGGTTGTATTCCTTTCTGGACTATCTGTCGCCAAAGTTCGCGAAATTCAAGATACATCTTCCGATTCTTGTCAGTGGATACCCCAATGACTGTGTAGTTATGCTGAATCGTTTTCGCGATTGCTCATGTTTTTCTCATGCCATGAGAGTTAAAATCAGATTAGTTCGCATGCTAGCTAGCTAACGTTAGCTAGATAAGCTAGCTAGCTAACACACGGTCTTGTCTTCAACCGCTCCAGCCAAGTCCTGCATCTACAGTAAGTGACAGTGGATGATAGGTACCGATGTCAATTAACGTGTACTTTTGAGCTCTAACGTTTTAGTTTACTTTTCATAAACCTTTACTCCAAAGTCGTTGAATTGAGGCCATAACAAGTTAACACAGCCTCACAGGCAGTAGCCTAGAGCCGTGGAGGTGTTTTGGGGTTCTTTGGTAACGGCTAATGCGATGGGGCGCTAATGATGCTTAATAGGATTTGCATTTCTTTCCTGTTGCTGCAAGTCCACTAGGACAAGTCCTACAGCTTGGCTATATCTGGTCATGTCTAGCCTGGTTTAACGTTAGCTAACGATTGAATTCGTGCAGTTTTTATCGAACCCTACGATATGCAAGTTAAAAAAACATTCAAATTCTTTAAACTAATATGGAATATAAGATATACCAAATAGCTCAATGGAAAAAAAAATCAAAGCATAAAATTAACACTTAATAAGTAGGCAAAGGCAATACAAAATAATATAGGTATTTAGGTCAAGTCAAGATTATTTATTTTTCCTTCCTTGTACTAGAAACCATGAATTGACAGTGTCAAGACTCTGGGCCATATTACCCCACCCTGCTAAACAAAAAAAAGTTGTTTTTTTTTCTTATTTATTGCTAATTAGGAGTGGACTTTATCCCCCTGTCCACGGAGAGCTATAGATGAAATAGCTAGGGTGCTTCAACTCTACTGTACGAATATGGGGAAACTACAGAGCAAGTTCCGCAGACGCTCTGACCTCTATAAGTAAGTCCATCTGCCCGTTGACAATAGACTCCATTTTAATGAGATGGTTTTTCAAACTTCAATTTTAAGATTTAAGATTTGAATGAGTTGGTGTGTGATTGGGGGTAATCCACCATGTCACAGTGTACAGAGCAAAACCTTATTGCCCATGTTATGTATCTATGTTATTGGACAAGCATGTGAAAAAGTACTTGTTTTCTTGTACAGGGCATCACGAGGGGAGGAAGCAGACAACACTGACAGCCAAGTGGTCCAGTATGAACCGGCCCACAAAGGCTCCATCAACACTGTCACTGCCCTCAGCCCGGACCTCTGCGTATCTGGTGGCAGTGACCAGGTACCCACTACTCTCCCCAACCGTCACGTCCAAGATCCTATCCCCATAACCCTAGTCTTAAACCCTCAGCTTTTTGTGCCTAGCCCTATCATCCTATCCTTTACAACTGCTATCTTTTCTGCAGGCGGTGGTGGTCTATGACTGGAGAGGAGGGAGAATTTGTCAGTCTTTCCAAGGGCATAACAGAGAAGTCACCAAGGTGTGTGTCACAAATTACCAAATAAATAGTGTATGTGACTGCACGGCATGCAGATATTGGTACTGTGATGAGTGTTTTTGAAATAAATTATTGAATGTACTGTTACACCTTGCCTGTTTGCATCCCTGACTGTAGAAATATACTTTATTTTTCAAACAAACTTTTCTTAGACATCCTCAATAAACAGCTTGTGCATAAGTATTAATTTACTCATGCAAAAAGTACAAAAAGCAAGTACATCCAATCGATAACTGTTAGGTGCAATCCATTACTGCTTTAAATAATGTTGTGTTTTCATGGGCTTCAAAGAGGTTCCATTTTCCACAAAGTTTTATGAAATATATAATGAATAAATAAATGTATTTACATGATGAATTTAAGACACATCATGTGTGAGTTCCTGCTCTGGACATGGACAGACACTGGTTTTTAACTCATCGAAAAAAATACCTAGTACTCTGCCCCGGTCATCTACATATTGCAAAGATAGTGAATATTGATGTGTGCTATTGTGCTGCATCCAGCTAAATTATTGCATAGCATTTAACATAGTATTATTTTAGTTATTTACAATAATGTTAAGTCATGTCTGCCACCTTACCTATCTCCAATCTTCCAGGTGTTGGGTTTCCCTGGCAGCACGTGGATCTTCAGCGCCTCCCGGGACAAGACGGTGTTGATGTGGGACTTAAACCAGGGGGACGAGCCCATTCAGGAGTTCTGTGGTCATGAGCTGGTGGTCAACGGACTGGCGGTTGGCCCAGGTACAAACATATGCCTAATCCATCCATATACCTCTCATGTAATAGTTTATGCAATATTCTATTTTATGATATGGATTTGTATTACCTTTCTCTAGCTGGCAGGAAGCTGTGCACCGGTTCCCGTGACAACTCCATGTGCCTGTGGGATATTGAGTCTGGGGAGTGTGAACACAGGAGTAACATCTCCAGAAACCTGGTAACATACTGTGTCTTTACTTGTACTATTGTCATGTGTTTTTAATCACCCAAATGTTTTGTTTATGTTTTAAATGTATTCAATATTTGTGTATATGTGTGTGTGTGTGTGTTTGTATGCAGTGCGTGTATGTTTGTCGACATGCCTAACTAATGCAAGACTAACAAGGTCTGTGAAAAACATATAATTACCCTAACAAGGTTGTTCCCTAACAAGGGTATAGCCTGTCTCAGATGATGCTGAAGCTAGTTAAATTAGAAACCGTCTCACCTGAATTTCATGGATCTGCCAGACACTTTTTCTCTCCTTCTTTCAAAGGTCACTCACGTGTGTTGGGTTCCAGGAAGCTCATCTATTGTCCAGACCTCTGAGGATAAAACCATCAGGTACAGGTTCCTCACATCATTCTTTTGTGCTTCATTTGGAAAATTGTAAAGCAAAACTATCAACAGATTAAGGAAAATAACAATTGAGCGAAAGTCCTGTTAAATGTAAACTTTTGTTAAAATCAGGCTTACTTCCGAAGAGAATGTCTAGTGTTACATGTTTAGTATTTAGAGATAAATGCTTGGTAAATATATCCCCTAAATAAGAATAATGTGTTGATTTCCTGATTGTGTTTACAGGGTTTGGGACAGTCGCACATGGCAGGTTGCCAACACATTCCCAGCCAAACAGTACATCCAGACACACTGTGACATCAGCTCTAATGGAAATTACCTCCTGTCCAGTAGCAATGGCTTTGGAGGCCAGGGCTGTGAAGCCACTGTAAGATAGAGTGCTTACATTCGTATAGGTTTATGAGTTCTGCACAAAGTTGAGGTACAAAAGATACTTTCAAATGAACATGGTTATTTGATTTTCACAATAATAAAAAGAAAAAAGAGTGACTCACTAAAGAGCCCCTGTTGGGAATTGGTTTACTGCCATTGCAATTCCCGTCCCTGACCAGTAGAGATCTCTGTAGATGCTAGCGATCTTGACTACTAATGCTGGGTTGGCCTGTGTGTGTGAGCAGCTTTGGGACCTGCGTCAGCCTGGCTGTAAGGTGGTGGAGTACAGAGGCCATCTCCAAACCACAGCCTGTTGTGTGTTCCTGCCCTCTACCAACGACACAGCCTTGGTGGCATCCTCCTCACACGACAACAGTGTTAAAGTCTGGGACCAGAACACTGCAGGTAACACACAGACAGGAAACTGTCTGGAACAATGTTTCTGTGTTTTCATTTATTTACATTTTCATATGTCAATGATTTCTCCTTATTTTGGTGCCCCAAAATACTTTACAGTAAGCATAGACCTATATATGTACCTACATACCTACATACATATCAATATGTATGTGCATTAACTCTGTTTCCCTGTTTGTTTTCTAAGCATGTCTAGGCACCCTGTCTCTAGATGGTGCTGGTCCATTGGTATCTCTTGCCCCCTGCGATGGCACCAACTTGCTGTGTGCTAGTTTCAACACAGGCCTCCATCAGCTCCAGCTGTTACAGGGTTCTGTAACTGGACAGGGCTGTGGGTCTGGCTCCGCTGGAGTTGAGGTCAGAGAGGTTGCTCGGTTCTGATTAGACCCAGCTCAGAACATACCGGTACAAGAAAGAAAAATTCAAGGATGGATCAGGTATTACCCAGGACTAGAGATGTGTTGCAAGAAGTAACAGATAGTGGTGGTGCAGGGATGTCAAGCTAACATGGTGGCTGTCCTCTCTTGTCGGGTAACCTAGTCTTTGGACCAATCATGACAGAGGAAGGAAGAGTTTGAAAATTCTTGGAAATGAGCCCCTGTTAGCTGAGCTGGCCTCATTGTATAGGCACCATATTTACCAGAACCTCCAGACCTGACAGTGGGAAAACTACCAATGGTAACATGATGAGCTGACATGGAAAGAAACCATGTAAATCAAACTAGTTGTGATCATGCCAGAATATATAGTTGCTTACCCTTGGGCTAACTGCCCTTTTTTCCAGCCTCTCTTTTTTCCCTCATGGGGATGGAAATGAACATATATTTTTATGAAGTCATCCTTGAAGATATTTTGTTTGAATGTATTTTAAATAAGTCAAAAGATTATCAGTGTAATGATCAGCCATACAACAGCTACCAGAATGTCTGTCAGTAGCCACATCAATGCCCTTGAGCTACTTCCGGTGTCAAATTTTTTTGGGGCTGGGGGGGTTCCTGAAGACAGAATTATTTGAATCTTATGTGAGCAAAATGCTTTTTATTTAAGACATTGTGAATCCTTTCAGACTGGGATGGGCTTACAGTAACTACACAGCTAACTAATAGATTTATTTTTTATACATTTCCTATGCAAAATGTTCTGTATTTGCTTTGTAAATTCTGTAAATATGTAGCATTTTGGTCTGTAGCAGGAGTCAAGAATACATATACTTAGTTAGCGCTTAAACAATTATCCCTTCAATTTTATTAATTTAAAGTAATCATTTGTGAGACCAAAGAAAATACCTAAAAATCAAGACACATCAAAAACTACAAACTGTGAACATGAAGGACATTGTTGAATTATGTGTCTGGTTGAATCTTATTACATGAAAGCTTTATGCTTCCTATTAGACGCTTGAATGAAATCCAAAGATTTTCTATTATATATCTTTTTTTTATTGTAACATTAAACTGTTTTTTTTTTTGTTTTTTTTAAATTGGAGGTGAAAATTAAATGTAGTGTTTGATTTAATAAAGAATACGACTTATTCAGTGTCTTGTGTTGCTAATGCCCATTGTTCATCCGGACTCCTTTATTTCTGGGGCAGAATTGACTATAACTGCTGAGCGTTTTGCATCGTCACAAACTTCCTTTACAATCAACAGTAAACATGGATATTGTCAATTGTTAAAGAGTAGAATTTAGCTGTAAATCAGTGATTTATACACTTCTGTCTGTTAATATACTCTTATATAATAATGATGACAAAATCACTAAATAGCAAATTCCATACACATGTCTTCCTTAAAAGTCCCCTCTTGACACTGTTTAGCTCCGTTGCTACAGCATAGCATATAAGGCAATTCTTGGTCTGCTCCCAACTTACCTAGGTTTTTATTGATCACAGATGAGTGCCAGATATTCTTTGTGATCGTACGACTTGTTCACATTGTCAGTACCCAATGTGCCTACAGCGAGTGAGTAAAAGGCTTTCATGTACTGTGCACCCTCAGACTATAATATGTTACAAAATGTTTTAAAACTAATTATTTGATTTCTCTGCTTGCTTCTAAACACATTTTAAATGATCTGGAGAGAAAATTGTTGGGGCATAAATGTTTCAGTTGACATTTTTGATACGTGGTTTGTACTATGCTGGTTCATTGCTTATTTATTGAAGTGGTGTCGTTTTTGTGTGTCTGTTTTGTAATCACTTGTTTTATTCTGTGCTGCTGCCTATCCTGGCCAGGATACCCTTGCAAAACAGATTTTTTATCTCTTATGGGATCGTTCCTGGTTAAATAAAATAAAAAAATTAATAATTGCACACACTACCATGTCTCTGCAAGGCTGGAATCGAGCAGATTTTTCTATGTGAAGGACGCGTGAATCAAGCCACGTACAATGTTGTCCTGGAAGAAAACTAGCTTCCGTCTGTTGTGACCATGTTCCCCATCTCTGAGAATTGTTTTTTTTTTTCAGCAGGACAATAAATTGGACAATTATCCATGCCACACAGCCAGGTAAATAAAGGTGTGAAGGGGGACCACCAGATCAAGACCCAGTCATGTCCAGCCCAATCTCCAGACCTGAACCCCATTGAAAACATCTGGAATGTGATTAAGCGGAAGATGAATGGTCACAATCAAACAAAGCCAAGCTGCTTGAATTTTTGCAGTGTGGTATGAAGTTACTCAACAGCAATGTGAAAGACTGGTGGAGAGCATGCCAATTTGCATGAAAGCTGCAATTGAAGATCAGACTTATTCCACCAAATATAGATTTCTGAACTCTTCATAAGAACATTAGTATTGTGTTACAAACTTGTTTGCTCTGCATTATTCAATGTCTGAAAACACATCTTTTTGTTGTTTTGACCATTTGTCATTTTCTGCAAACAGAATGTTTGCACACAATGTTTATATGTGGAATTTAGGAGAACTGTTGTCAGTAATCTACAGATTAAAACAAAAAATACAACAAAACTACACTAAACAACAATAGCAAACATCAAGTTTTCAAAGTGCGACGAATATGCAAATAGTCAGAATATAGCTAAGTGCATCTCAAGGCGGAGGACGATAGTTCATTGATGTGGTTAGGATGGAGGTGGCCTTCCTGAAGAAGGTGTCTGTTGTACAGAGGGAAGAGCTGGGACACCCCTGTAATCTGAGAGCAGGTGTTTACCACTCTCTTTAGCTTTGTCTTGCTCCTCACCTTAAGATTCCCTAACCAGCATATCAAAAGATAAAACCAATTCAATAAAGAGTCATAACCGTTTTGTCCACATTAAGAGAGGTTAGTTTCCATAGAAAGAAACATCTTTGTTGTGTTCTGGAGCGGATGGCGTTTATGTTAGGGTTAGGGTTAGGACACTGCAGTCTGTCGTCAATGATTGTGCCTGCGTATTTGTAGGTAACAATGTCCACTATGTTGTCTGCTACGGCAGTTTGAGATGGAGTGGGTTGATTTTTCCTAAAATCAATCAGCATGTCCTTCATTTGACTTATATTAATCTTTAGGTCAGAAGCTTTACAGCAGTCAATAAAGTAATCTAAGACCTTCCTGAACACTCTACATTGTGAAGCAAACTGACAACAACAGATTCGTCTGCGTATTTTATAATGTGCCTATTCTCATACAGGCAATCCTGAAACTGTCGGTGTACAGTATGTCCAGTAAAGGGGATAATATACAGCACTGAGGAGAAGCAGTGGATGTAAGTGGTTCATCGAACAGGACTCCGTGAACACTCAATCTTTGGGGTCTGTTTGTCAAGAAGTCCAGTATCCATCCCTCCCAACAAAGAGGAGTCTAAGGTTAAATGGGATTGGAGATTCTGTCATGATATGGGGTTGGTTGTATGGTACTAAAAGTGGAGGAGAAGTTTACGAGTAGGGGGCGCTAACACAATTCTGTTCTTTGCTGACTTTAACCTAAAATACATTCTAGATCCTCTTATATTTTATTGATGCTAGAAATTCGAATACAC
>JAVQIZ010159192.1:0-12792 GCA_036023535.2 Galaxias brevipinnis
GAGTACCCGGAGGAAACCCACGCGAACACAGGGAGAACATGCAAACTCCACACAGAAAGGCCCTTGGGCCAGGTGGGGATTGAACCCAGGACCTTCTTGCTGTGAGGCAACAGTGCTACTCACTGAGCCACCGTGCTGCCCTTGTTTTTAACCTTTTTTTTTTTTTTTTGTACAGCCAAGGGAACTGCCCATATGATTTACTTGAGGCAAATGTAACTTTAAACATGTAATACAAGCACATCGTCACAAATCCAACAAATCCATTGAGCAGAATATTATTTAAAATTGTATAACTCGAGGGGACATTTACAATTTGGGTTGTGAGGAGTGTATTGAAGTGTTCCATTAAAGGGAGGCAGAGGAAATGTAGTGAAGAATGACCTTTCCATGGGGTCCATGTCTTTTTTTTGACATCCTAACACATTTTTGAAAAGTGTGTGTGTTTGTGTGTGTGTGTGTGTGTGTGTGTGTGTGTGTGTGTGTGTGTCTGTCTGTCTGGGTGCGTACATATGTATGGATGTGTGCTGTGCATACTTCATTTTGAATGTGGAAGAAGCTCTGTCTTGTCAAGTACAACTGGTGGGTTGTCCATGGGTAACTTGCATCAATGCTGAAATCAGACTGCTATAAAAAAAAACTAATTGCGTAAATGTTTTCGGATTGTTTTTTTTTTTTTACAAACATTTTATACTAATACTTCATTTGATTTCATGATCATTGAATCTTTACATATGATTGTCTAGATCATTTAAAAAAGATTTCCCTTACGTTTCGCTAGACTCTAAATTATTCAGTTAATATTCCCAACATATGGCTGCCTTGAAATATTTGGGCGGAACACAATGTAATATAGAAAAGAAGCGTCCATCATAGCATCTGTTCAGATACACTGAGACATTGACCTCTATTTGCTGAGCACTTTAAAATATGAACCTGCTATAACATGAACAGGGCTTGACGGTAACATGGCTCTAAGATAAATGTGATGAGTGGGACCTTCTGTGAGTCTCCGCCCATGAACACGATATGGCAGTTATATAGCTAGTGCTTACCCTGTCCTCTAAAGCGGGCTAGCTCAGTACAGTATGCTGACATTCAGGGTGGCAGCCCCTCCCTCACAAAAGTATATTCATTGAATCTAATAATTTACACGCAAGGCCTGTGTTTGTGGAAGAGACTTGGAGAGACGGTCTGTATCTTTGTCCCTGTGTGCTGCCTTTTGAACTTTCAACAAAGTTATTGCAGAGGCACCTGGGAGAGTGGAAAAGGGATCTGCTCATTGTTGTGGAAAATACCATTAATTTTAATGACGGACTAAAGATAGCACATTTTGAACACAGAGATTGATTCATATGTGGCACAATTCTCAGAAACAAATCTCATACATGTCATACATTTATGTATTTATTATAAATAGAAAGCTAAAATAGGGCCGTGACATGACAGGGATACAAAAAGCGGTCAATTTGGGATTTCTAAAACAAATGAAAAGGTTATGATGGGGGAAAAAGGGGGTGGGTGAGGGGGAGGGGGTATAAATCAATTTACGCAATGCATCCCATTCAGAATGTGAAGAGATTATATTCTCAAGGTGATATGAGGTCAATCCATCTACTCAGGATTCACTCTCCTGCCCACCAATCAGCTTGGCCCTACAGATGTTACATGTAGGCCAAACAATATTATACCGAGACATTCAAAGCCAAAGTCGTGTCATTCATAAATGATGTGTTCACTGAAGGAATTTTGCCAGTGTCACTCTGAATATCATAAATGTCATTTGGAGACTTTCCACAATTATGACAGTTTGACAGTATATAACTGTCTAAAATTGGCATCCATCAGTATAGCACAATAGCAATACACTGTTCAGATATTCATTATGTTTTTTGTTTTGTTATTTCAGGCACTCATTTCATCAAACCATCTCTTGATCCACAACAGTGTTTGTTGTAAATAGTATATTTATAGTATGATTATTAATACATTTTCTTAAGGAGATACTGTATCTGTACCTGTAACGTGTTTACTTGGTCAAATAAGGCTGTAACACCTCATTAAGTACCTCCTTTGCCCAGAGGTGTTATATAGGGTCAATCAAATCTTAGAAAGGGGTTGCAAGCCCTAGCCTCTTACACTAGTTCTTGGTGGTTGACAGCAAATGTGTCTCTTTCCATAGATATTCACGCTCGTCCTTTTCCTGATTAGTGCTACTGTAGAATGTCTATTCAGATCTGACAGTCTGTCAATGGACAGCGGGCCACAGGTAGATGTGAGTCCCTTTAAACCAGCAGAGTAAACGGACATTTCAACCCCGTCAATATGATCACTTGTTGGTCATGGTGCCTGTTAATTCATACAACAGCGCTCTGTCAATAAGATGACTGTGTATACTCAATACTCATTCCATAACAGTGTGGGGTATTGAGGTCTGTCTAACTACCTCGTAGTTTTGCCTCGTCTTGTGGTCACAATTTAATATCGAGAAAAGCCCCGGGCCTTGTAATGAACAGACATAGCATTGTTTGCTGTTCCATTCCCTCTCCAGTTTATTGATTACACCTACGGCTTTTGGGGAGCGCAGTGCTGCAACAATCACAGAAGTCAACACAGAATGAATTTATGAAAAAATGAGTGCTGCCTTTCTGGAGAACTATGTTATTGTACACTAAGGGGTAATTGACTTGGAACATACTGTAGGGCTTGTGTTTGGAAAGAAGCTTAATGCAGAGTGAAGGAGGCAGAGGGCTCCATGGTGCTCTCACCAATCCTAACCCTAGCTGGCCAAACCCTTCCTGTCCTGGCTGAACTTTCGGTTCTGTCTCCCCCTATCTAGGTCAAGCCATCAGGCCCCTACTGAGCCCTGATTCGGCCTGCCTCTCCAAATCAGACCCCAACGCGTTTACTCAACCACTCAGTCCAGCAGCATTGGGGAGGTAATGTGTGCCACTGATGGTGGGGAGGCTGGAGGCTGGCGACTGGCGGCTTCTTGTCTGAGACCGAGAGAGATCTCACCCAAGACATCCCGAGGCCTCATTGCATCCGACCTGCCTACTCCTCAGCTCCCTGTGCAAGGCTTTCACATGAAGCTGGCCTAAATAGAAGGGAGTCTCTGGTCACCGGCTCCTATTGTTCACAGAGGAGGATGTTAAGGGAGATTGGGAGGTAGTTGGCCGGCAAGCTATTCTCACACCTGCTTCCTTCTCAAATGTGTGTGAGCGAGTGTTTTTGCCAGGAAAAAAGGCCTCTGCTTTGATTTGTTCCCCTCAGAAATGTTTTCCCAAGCTCTTTTAGCCCTTACCGGCCACATCACAAGCCAATTACCTGCTGCCAAGACGCTGGAAATGAAAAAAGGTAATAATAGTGTTTCTGCTGCCTGGGGATGTGGTTCAGAGAAGCCTTACCGTAGCAGCTGCTCTCTCCTCAGCAGTGTCCGTCATGGAGTGAGTAGGGGCAAGCCCCACTGAACCTGCTGCATTGATGGGCTATGAACTCACACGTTATTGCTCCCTTCCATTAATAATGGCGGTGATGGGCACGATGACTTCCTCTCTGGCACTAAGCACTTTAGAGGCTCCTGGTTGTGAGTTCCGCTGTGCGAGAGAGTGATGGACAGCAGCTAGGCACACGCAGGTAATCATCTCCTTGGTCGCCGTGTGATAGTGTTAGTCCCCCTGTGTGTGGGCTGTGGAGCGGCGGCGCTGGACCCCGGATTACTGGGGGAGCAGCTGAGCTATGCCACTGCTGCTGGTGCTGGTGCTGCAGTGCCGGGGGCCGTGGCCACCACAACACACACCCAACTCACACACCCACAAACCCCTGGGGTGTCTTGATACAGTAGCCCGCCCACAAAGTAGCAGGTGTGGAGCGGTGGTACGAGAGTGACTTGAGCCCATCAGGGTGGGAGCCAGGACTCCACAGCTACTGGCTCTGTCAGTCCACCTAATACTGGAACTACAGGGTAGCACCACAGTGGGTTACCCCTCTCTCTCTCTTGCTCTCTCTCTCTCTCTCTCTCTCTCACTCTCACTCTCACTCTCTCCCTCGCTCTCTCGCTCTCTCGCTCTCTCTCTCTCTCTCTCGCTCTCTCTCTCTTCACTTTGCTTAGCCATTGGGTGACGGGCGCCCTCTCAACGGGACGAATGAAGGATGCGTAATCAAAGTGACAAGCTGACAGGGGACGGGTCCAGGGGGCTGTGTCTGTCGGACCACTCGCTGCTCCGCGGCTGGACCTGTCACGCCACGTCAGCCCACCCAGTGGGGGCGCACAGCGGTGACACCCCCCCACGTACCACCACTTCCTGGCCAGAGACAGTGAGCATGGTGGACGGCTGTGTTCACAGTCCATGATCCTCAAGGCTGTGGCGACAGGGGGCCCTAGGTGGCACGGAGAAGGGGTACCCCTGATAGAGAATCATGTGCTGGTTGTGGTTCCAGGGAATAGGAATCCATGGAGCCAGGACAGGTATTTTATCTTGCAGGTATTTTGGCTTTATGTGTTCCGAGAATATTTTTGCCCAGACCTTATCAGTCAGTATCTAGTATCAAGATATATACGCTAAATCATATTTTTTTGTGAGGTATTTGCTCCTATATGAACATTTCTAATGTGGTTTGGTTAATCAAATACAAATGATCAAAGGTGGCAAATAAGCCCTGCTTAGAAGGTGGAATAGATGCTGAAACTGTTTCGTACTCAGGCTTTGAAATATCCATTGAAGCCCGCAAGTGCTTTTGAGACCATAAGTGGCCAATTCGCTGTGATAGTAACCACAGGCTTTCCAAATCGGATCTTCTTAATAAAAAGAGGAAAAGGCCCACTCTATCCTTTGTGTGTGAGAAAAATAAAAAACTGCCAGTGCAGACAGTACCGCAGGCCACTGGTCTCTGACATTCGAAGGTCAGGATGTAGCTTTTTAATACGTTTGAACAAAGTGAGTGTCTTTGACGTTCAGAGGGAAAGAGAAAGGTCAGGGGAGTAACCGTTACCGTGAATGTATCGTGGTGCGTGGTGGAATGCGTGCACTCCATACCGTCGGTGGGATCAAGTACAACGGCGATCTGGACGTGAATTGTTTCTCCATCATTTTCATGAATACATGGTTAGTGTGAATGGAATGTTTGAATGTCAGTGGATCAAAGTTGCTGTTTTATACTGCGTGGTGGTCCGCTTAGGTGGAGGTGGAGTCTGCTTGTTTCCCTCCGAGGCTCTCAAGGTCAGCCTGTCGATCTCTGACTCTGTTTTTGTCACGCCAGGGGGAAAATAAACTGGGCCATGCAGTCTTAAATCCTCCTCCAAAGTTATCCCTTTCATTCTCCGTCCCTCTACGCAGTCTGGGAATAAACTGTTTGCACTGTAACAGACAGTGCCGCTGACAGTTGGCCTCAGTCTGTATACAAGAAACATATTTCTTCCCTTTACCTGCCCAGAGTTAATGCAGGCTGAAGAAAAAGCCTTAGTGAATATATTCAACCTGGCAGTACAGAGTGAGCCTCATCATCCGCACCTGTCTCACTGCTCTCGTTTATAAGCTTAATATTCAAAAGAAATATACAAAATAACGACAGGGAGACATCCTTCCTCCCTCACAAACTTACCTTCTCTTGCAGCTTTTTATATACTCTTCATATCGCTACCTATTAAGACATCCTACATTGTCTCACTCTGGTTCCTTTGTAGTGCGGCTCCTGTATAGATTTAACTTTGTTTTGTTAAACCGTCTGTATGTAGTTTCTGGTTTTGGGAACCCCTACCGTTTGCTTAGTGTAAATATTTTACCTAACCGTCGCAAAGAAGACATGCAGAATGCTCATGGTCAGTCCATGTTGCTAGCACGATCAACAACTATACTACAAGTATGATATTTTATTCCTGATATAGTGACGCACTCCCTTGTGCCATAAAGCAATTCGTCACAGTTTCGCGGGAGGTTGTAACTGGTGGCAGACAAAATTTGTGTTAAATATTGAGACTTCAAGAGGACTGATCTGAACCGCTGATCTGAATTTTTCATTCTCCCATAGACATTACAATGTGCAAACTGTAGAACGGTATTGATAATCTGTTAAAAAAAGTAGCATATAGCCACTTTAATGAAGCAGGTTTTTGTGAAACAGTGTGTCTATTTGTCTGTCAGTGTCTGTGTCTCTCTCTCTGTGTGGACGTGTGTGTGTCAGTGTGTCTTCGCTACTAGCTGTCAGCGTGATGCAATGTAAATGGGGGACTATGGCTAGTCAGTGCCCCATGGCTATGTTGACTTTTAATGAATTTCCACAGGTCTCAAAAAACGAATCCATTATCCCAACCATTTGTGATTTCCTTTTTTTCAAGATATTAAAAATCCTTGACAAAATACTTGAGAGGACATGAAATTACACAATTACTCAACAACTTTTGGACATCTAACTCTGAAATTGCAATTATTGTGTGCGATATCCATGCGATTTCAGTATCATTATTATTCATTGCTTTTTGCAAGAACGGCACACACATTCTTGGCGTATTGAAATCTATGTATATTCCAGAGGGGGTCCGCATTCACTAAATTAACCTGCCGTTGTGCATAATGCTCACAACATTTACCTGACCTGCACTTTGTCCTGCAGAGTGAGCCTTTACATTTGTCCTTTTTACATTTTCACTTGGAGGTCAGGTTGATACTGACATGACCAGACATGTTCCACCAGCTGTTGACCTTAAAAACAAGCGCATTACATCTTACATGAAGTCACATGTGCAGAGTGCTTTGGTATAGTACCAGGAGAATGGGTAATGAGAACATTTGGTATGACATGTATGACATTCAAGACTGTGTACATTGGAGAAGCATGTTGTTTTATCCCTCAAGGTTAAGAGTGCGATCTGCTGCATGGCTCACATGGGCCCATCCATGGGACATGTATTACACTATTATACCGGTAGTGTGGTGCATTGTTACATGTTATTGAGTGAGCGGTCAGTGACTCATTAAGTGTATCTGCTTCATACGTCGTAGCTGCATGCATACTACTGATGTTGGGCTGGTTGCACAATTACAGCTCCTACACAAGATGCCCCATAGCGGCGTCCCTTTTCTAAAGCCACACTTTGTGGGATTGGCAAAATGTGTTAATTAAAAGTATGTTTAGAAGTGAAAAGGACATGTTGCAGAGGCTTTATCTCTCCTTGAGCTCCAATGGAAAGTTAGAGTGACTTGTCAATCACTGACCTAGCCTCGGCAACAGAGCAGAAGGATAGAAGAAGAAGAAAGATGTGTGTGAGGCGGTTGGAATACCAGCAGAGCTTTCTGCCTCTAAGCTGCTCTCTCTTCTCTCGCTCTCTCTCGCCCTCTCTCTCTCTCTCACTCTCTCTCTCTGACTGTGTGTGACATTGCCAAGGTTGAGGCTCTTAGCACTCTCACAGCATCTGGAGTTTAAAAAAAACGTAGCTTGATTGCTATGGCGAATAATTGGTATTGCTACTGCCCCCTAAAGCTTATCTTCATACATTGGCTCTGGACAAGGCTTACATGCACACAGAAAACAACATACACATCCAGAGACACACCCCTTTTCTAGCAGCCATAAGATCTTATGACCATAGCAGGTCCCCCTAATCCCCTGTAGTGGATGACAGGTCTAAAATGACACAAGCTCATTACGAGCAGGAAAAGGTTGAGAGAGATAGAGAGAGAGAAAGAGAGAGAGAGAGAGAGAGAAAGAGAGAGAGAGAAAGAGAGAGAGGAGTTTGTTCATGCTAGTATGCCCGTTCCTCTGGCACCGTAGTCAGACATGCCCAGAGCACTGGGGTTCTGCTCTGAGTGTGATGGAGTCTAACCCAGAGTGACAGGGCCACACTGAGAAACATGTGGACTGACAGGGAGTTTGTTTCTTTGGCTCGACACGGGAGCAGCTTGTCACGTAGCAGTGTGGAGGGGTCTGAGCTGTAGTACCAAAAAGAAAAAGAAAAAAACGCTCTCTGATCCTGTGTAGGGATTGACATAATTTTGAATCTTTTCATCATTTAATGATTCCTGCTAAGCTACCTGATACATACATTCAACTGGCACGGGTGAGATCTGTGCAATGGCTGCTGGTCAGTCTCCCCACTTTCCCCAGGTACAGTCTGTCTGGGAAGGGGAGTTAAGATATAATGAGAGATGGTACTGTGCTGCCTGTCCTATGCTGTTAGAGGGCTGAAGACTTGTTTACTCCAGGTGTCCTTTACAACTTTCTGAAGAACAAAAGTTTATTTTCAAACAATCAATTAATCTCGAGTTCACCCTTCAAGTTGGATGGAAGAATGCCCTCTCACAAGCAATGCAGCCTTGATTGGCACCCACTAATCATGTTTGCTCTGCACACACACACACACACACACACACTCGTCCAATCAAAAAGTTGAGTCCTCGGTCTCTGTGGGAATTAAAAGAGTCATTAATTAGGAGGCAATTGACACTGACATCAAGGCTTCAGATGCATGCATACTGTGGTTCACACACGCCTACTCATCAGGCGAAAACAAACAAATACACAAACACGCACAGAATCACACAGTCATTTCCAGATGGTTTACTTCACCTTTTATAGAAGCTGGTACCCTTCTGGCACTTTCTGCCACGGGGATATCTAAATAAACGTATATTCTGATATTAAAAATAAAGTTACCACATATTACCCTGTATGTTTAACAACTCATTCTACTAATCACGAATTTAAGTACATGTCATTTTGCCTTCTACCTTTACTTACGCTTGCTGTGTCTGTGTCTTTGTCTGTGTGTATATGTGCAGGGAACATCTTTGTGGTGAGCCTGGCCGTGGCGGACCTGCTGGTTGCCATCTACCCTTACCCGCTCGTCCTCACCTCCATCTTCCACAATGGCTGGAACCTGGGCTACGCCCACTGCCAGATCAGCGGCTTCCTCATGGGCGTCAGTGTCATCGGCTCCATCTTCAACATCACCGGCATCGCCCTCAACCGCTACTGCTACATCTGCCACAGCCTGCGGTACGACAAGCTGTACAGCGACAACAACTCCGTCTGCTACGTGCTGCTCATCTGGGTGCTGACCGTGGTGGCCATTGTGCCCAACCTGTTCGTGGGCTCGCTGCAGTACGACCCGCGCGTCTACTCCTGCACCTTCGAGCAGTCGGCCAGCTCGGCCTACACCATCGCCGTGGTCTTCTTCCACTTCATCCTGCCCATCATGATTGTCACCTACTGCTACCTGCGCATCTGGATCCTGGTCATCCAGGTGCGGCGGCGGGTCAAGCCCGACAACCGGCCCAAGCTCACCCCTCACGACGTGCGGAACTTTGTCACCATGTTCGTGGTGTTCGTGCTGTTCGCCGTGTGCTGGGCACCGCTCAACTTCATCGGCTTGGCGGTGGCCATCAACCCGGAGGTGGTGATCCCGCTCATCCCCGAGTGGCTTTTCGTGGCCAGCTACTTCATGGCCTACTTCAACAGCTGCCTTAACGCCATTGTGTATGGGGTGTTGAACCAGAACTTTCGGCGAGAGTACAAGCGCATCGTGGTGTCGGTGTGCACGGCACGCATCTTCTTCCAGGACAGCTCCAATGATGCGGTGGAGAGGCTCAAGAGCAAGCCCTCGCCGCTCATGACCAACAACAACCAGGTCAAGGTGGACTCTGTGTGAGTCCATGGGAACAGTGGAAAGGCTGAGGCGAGAAAAGAGAAAGAAAGAATCGAGATGAAACTCCAACCAAATACAACCTTTCAATACAGCTTCCACCCTTCTAAACTCTACACAAATTGTGCTTTCTTAACTTTATACACCAATGTTGAACAGGGGAAATGTAACTTTGTCTTTTGTCAAGCATTTTTGTTTTGTTTTTTTGTGGGACCATGAATACTGTGTGAGGTCCCCTCATGTTTAATGTTTACAGTTATTATATTAATAAATCTGTGTATGATGTACTATAGGTATTTATTTTGTATAAAATGTAGATATATACTAGAATATGTCAGATTGATTTCACCCAAAGAAAGGGTTCAATAGTGTAAAGGTTATAATAAACATTCCTGCACATTGTGTTAGCTATACAATTCAAACATTAATATAATATCATATTAATATTTATATTTTATAGCGCTCTAGGATGCACATAATCTATTACGTTTATTACGATTACGTCTTTGTTCCTAAAAAATGCTCACAAAAATGTTTTGTTTGCATAGCTAAAACAGTGTGCTCCTTTTTCAGTTTTGGAGAAAAAAGATGTCTGCAATCTTGTGGCCTAAACTTTAGGTGAGCACCAGCACCTCTCGTTTCTTAACAAATATCATGTCGTTAGAAGACAACAGGTTACTATCATGACTGATTTCAAAAGTTGCTAACAGTCTATTATGGATTTTACAAGTTGTTGTAACAATGTTTTAGTGTGAAACTATTAAAGTGCAATCGATATGATGGGGGTTGCAACTAGCTAATGGTGCCCTTTAAAACTGTTTTGTCTGACTATATAAATGTAAATTATGTCACAGTCAGAAAGGTGTAACGAGGAACAAAAAAAATTGTTGTGGAAGTTGATCGTGTGTACAAACCATGGCCATTTCTGTCAGAGCCTCAAATGTCTGGAGAACAGAAAATAAATGATATCTATGTCCTTTATGACTTTTTATTTTTTTATCTTATTGTTTTTTTTTACTTTTTATTTTTATTTATATAGCATTAAGTGTAACATACACATGCTGTCAAGTATACAATATGAGCTCTATTCTCTCTATCTCTTACTATCATCTCTCTCTCTCTTTCTCCTCCTTTCTATCCCTCCTGCTCCGTCACTCTGGAAAACTGTTGTGATGTATGCATGGACTTGAAGAGACGTTCATATGCAAAATAAAATCTGATGTTGTTGGAATATCTGATGTAGTTCTATTAACTGTTAGCTGGCAACAAAACACACAACTTTGTCCATACTTCAAGAGATAGAACAACTGCTATTTAAGATATTATTATTATTGTAACATATTGAAAAGGTCATAAACACAATATAATTATCACACTAAATACCTTTCAGCATTAGCATTGCTATTAATCTAGCACAATATATTCAAATTGTTTTGGGTAGAGGAATAATAAAGACATAACATTCTATAGTTTTCAGACCTGTATGAATGCACACAGTTATGTCATGCTCCTTGGGTACCTCTTGCCTCCAGAATTATAGTTTTGACCAGCCTGAAAAAACGTACATTATCATCCCACACTTACCTATGCATGGGTTAGTAAGGGAGTCAGAAAAGCAAACAGTGCATGGTTTTGTAAGCAATGGCTTTTTACCATGTGCTGTGTAGCGTGCGTGGGCATGTTGGTTACATTGGGACATAGAGGAAGATGATCAGGTCATATGGCACCAAACCGAAGCTCAACAGACAGACAATGTGTGACAGAGGCGGAAAGGCGTATTTGACATCAGTTTTGATTACACAACAGAATCTAACCATCTGACCATCACTCCATTACCATCCATTGTTGCAAGAGCCAGTTGACCTCATCAAACCTACCCCCTCCAACTCTCTTATCTGTTTAATCCTCAGACGCGCTGTGTGTATTTGTATGTGAAGAGGGCGGGGGTTGGGGTGGTGAACAGTGTGGAAAAAAATATACAAATACCCAGGATTTACACTGTCCTTAAACAGAATTATACACTAATCTGGTTTCCTCTGCGACCTTTATATCCGTTCGTGGTACCAGGATGTGCTTGACAACAACATGGGAGGAAAGAGGAAAGAGGAGGCAGGACTGTGGCGATGAATTAGTCCCATGCCTCGTTACTAGTTTATTATTGAGAGAGGCAAATGGAACATGACCCTCACCCTGATGGGGCTACAGATAAAACAGATTGAACTGAACATGACCTCATAGGGGCCTCCTCATCTATTCTGGACAAGTTTCATTATGTCAAGACGGGTCCAGCCAGTACTTGCTCATAATAATATTATTCCAACCTCTACTCAAAAAGAAGCAGAAAGCAGAATGAATGTTTACCTCCAATGTATTGGAAATATTTCAGTCCAGGATGAGTCTGGTGTTCTCACAAACTGTTTTTATGCAGAAAGAAACTGTACATTGTACTGGCGTCCTCTGAGCAGATCCTGTTCCTGAACAATTGCGAAGCGATGTGCTTTTGCTCCATCACTTCATTACATAATGTGCCATTGGGTCACCAACCAGTGTCTGTGGATTCACATGGCGCACATAACTGAATGAATAGGAACAGATACAGATCTCATAACCCAAGATTTAAAAAAAAAATAAACCAACACTAAGCTTTCAATGAAGCAACGACGTTCATATATTTTAAACGCCTTTATGGTATTACTTGCTTTTGTGAATTATATATTATATTCTCACAGTTCTATATTATGTTCTCACATTCTAAACAGATTTAAAAATGTTGGGGATATTTTTGGCCATGACATAAAACAGAGCGTGTGATTAAGCAAAGATATGACTGTGGGTGTGTGAATTACTATTATCATGTTTATGCATCAACTTCATAAAAAATTTTGCTTCTCCTTGAGCTGGATGTTCAAAAGTACAACCGTTTTAAAATCACAAACACCCATATTTGGTTCACTCGGGAATCAATCTAGGCCAACATTGGTGTTTTTGTGACTCAAAAACGTTTTTCGGATGTCAAGCAGGGTGGGATGATACATCACAATGGCTAAATAAATCCGGAGGCCCTGAAGACAGCCAACATTGACATTATGATAGGTCCAAGAAACCCAAATAGCTACATTAATCACTGAATAAAGACAGGGGTACACATTGAAAGGGCG
>JAVQIZ010159195.1:0-15731 GCA_036023535.2 Galaxias brevipinnis
AGAGGGAGAGAGGAGAGAGGAGAGGAGAGGAGAGGAGAGGAGAGGAGAGGAGAGGAGAGGAGAGGAGAGGAGAGGAGAGGAGAGGAGAGGAGAAGATTGTTTTATTGCGAGGGTCCCTGGCAGGCCATCTGCACACCAGACCAGACAGCTGAACTGGGCCTCTGAAAAACCTCTGGGCCCCTCAACACCCACCCACACAGAGACACACACACACACACGCACACGCACACACACGCACACGCACACACGCACACAGGCACACTTAAAAGGTACAAAAGCACGCACACACACACACACACACACACACACACACACACACACAAATATCCCTGTGATGACACAAACACTCGCAGGCACAAACACAAATTGCAAGCCTACATAAAAAGACATAAGAACAAATATATGCGCACATACCCAAACGGACACAAAGAAATACATATAAACCCTCCAGTTTTAGCTACAGCAAAAGCTGGTTAGGTCTAATGATTAATCTCGTTCTTGGTATTCATCCACTTATTTATCTAGAATGGCCTTGGGCAGCTGGATGGAGCCTCTCTCCCTGTGTGTCTCAGAACTCCAAATGGAGCCCTAATGGTTTCCCCGAGGCTCCGTACTCTGGCCAGATTCACCAGGCACACTGCTGTCTTTCATAGGGGGAGTGCGACTGCACAAATACAGTAATGAGCTCTCCCCCTGGGAGCAGATGTGAGCTGGGGGCCTCCTGGCACAGCTAATGGCTCCTCTGGACTACAAGTGTATCCAGGTTACGGACCTGGTCGGGCCTTAGAGGCTCCTGGAACACACAAGCCCAGAGTGGAACTACAATTCCCAGCATCCACCTGGAATATCTGGACATTAGTGTTAACTATTTTACAGAACTGTAAAGTATAGTAAGAGGATTGACATGATGGATAAAAAGATAGATAGATAGATAGATAGATAGATAGATAGATAGATAGATAGACAGATAGATAGATAGATAGATAGATTATTAGATAGATCTGCAATACCACATGTGGTTTCTCCTCTTCCTACTAGGTTTCCCCTTCCTTCCATCTTCCTATCCTCTTTTATCAAGTCAACAACCATCTCCCCCTCCCCTCCTGCCTGCCCTTGCCTCCCTCCTCCCCTCCCTCCCTGTGCCTCTCTCCCCCTCTCTCACTTCAATCTCAAGTGTTTTCAATTTTATTCTAGAGTGGAATTAACTACCCCCGATGTCAAATTGCCGACGAAATCGATAATAATATCTTTACAAAAGAGGATATTCCAGTCTCTCGCGTCGGCTTTTGAAAAATGGAAAATTTAGCCGAGATTGATTCATTAGTTGACACGTTATAGGACGGTATAAGTATTGATCGCGGCCTGTCATGTCCCATCTCGGCTAATCGAAGCTGAGGCGCTCTGTCGATGGGCGCATTTTTCATAATTCCAACGCCGGGGAGAGAGACTAGCCAGCAGAGGCGACTGCTAGGCACAGAGAGAAAAGGGGAGAGAGCAAAGCGAGGGGGGGCAGAAGAAAGATAGACGGGGGAGAGATGACTGGGGGGAAATAGGTAGGGGGCAACGAGTGGAAGACCGAGAAAGAGAGTGAAAAAGAGGCATGGGGTAAAGGGTAAAATGAAAAAGGAACAGAATTTTTTGGTATGTGCCTGTGTGTGTGTCCACGGACACAGCAGCTAGTCTAACCTAGGGGCCTAAGAGGTGAGAGAGCTATGGGGAAAGTATGTTAATAGCGCAGGTATTGGGGCGTGGATAATTAATGCATTAACTAATTAAAGCCAAACGGTGAGATAACGAGGTAAGCAAAGAATGAAGGGGAGCTATACTGGGATGCGAAATAGAGAATTAGGTTGACTACGCAATGGAATGGGGTTTAATAGCGAAGGAGGTGTGAAAACGGTGAGATCGGATGAGGAGATGGAGCAAAGGTAGGGGGCTGCTCTGAGTGTGAGTGGAGGGTGAAATAAATAGAAATCGAATGGCTTGGGTGCGAGGAGAGAAAAGTTCTGAGGCGGAAAAAAATATAAAGAGAAGTGAGAAAGAAGACAACGACAAAGATGGAGAAACTTTTGATAGTTGTGCAATTCGTTTGGAAAGTGGGCATTGCGCACGCTCAGGATTTAAGTCCAACATAATGCCACCTCTCACACATTCTCGTCACGAGTTTCGTGAATCGAGGTACACGTCAATCAACTAAAGGAGGCTGTTGGACAAGAATAGAGTCTACCTGTTTAGAAGGCCTTTTGGCCCTGTAGCAGTCTACAACTGAACCCCATTGTTCTCAATAGCCATAAGCGCTGCAGGGCTAGCACAGCCCAAACAATAGGAAGAATTGGATATACTATGTATTAACTCTTTCTCCTAATTAAAAATTATATCTGAAGGCAATTACCTACGGCGATTTCACAATAATAATGTTATTAGTGAAATTATTATAATTTTTTATTATTTATACAATATTAACCGACTGAGACCAGGTCTCTTTTCCAGCAGTGCCCTGTTTAAGGCAGACATACAATAGACAGAACACATGTAAGTCCATTTATTCACCACTTTTATACAGGTTCAACACTTCAGTTCCACCAGCTAAATTTTTGATCATGAAAGTAACAGGATTAATTCAAAATCCCAAACCGATGGAACTAAATCAGCATGGAATGAGGAAGACATGCAACAAGCGCAGAACTTCCAATGGCAGCCCTATATCATGCTGCTGAATTGGGTTGAGGGACGGAATCAGGAGAAATGAGATACACTAAATTAGAAGCGATTGGGTTGATGGACTTGGATTAGAAGGAAAAGAGGTATATAGACTGGGATGAGTAGAAAAGGAGGAGAGTGAGTGAGTGCATATGTGTGTGAGATGGAAAAATAGAGGGGAGGAGGTGTGCGCGGGGGTCTCGGTACTTGGCAGTCTCTGGGTATCTCAGGTTCTCTCCGGCCGGGAAAGCGGTCGATATTTAATTGTTATTGCTAGCATGGAACGCACGGAAGCGGGGCCTGTACGAAAATTTCTCATTTATTTGGTATTCTTGTTTTCTCTCCTTTCCCCCCTCTCTCTCTCCTGCTCTTTGTGAAACACTGGGGGTGTGTGCGAGGAAAAGAGGGGATTTACTGCGCTTTGGGGGCAAATGGAGAAGGGATGGGGATGGGAACTAAGGGGAAAAACACTGCGTCCTCTTCTCCCAAGTTTTGTTTGTCTCTCCATCAAGTCCTCCTCTCCCTCTATCACATCCATGCTGTCCCCCCTCCCACCGTCCCCCCCCCCCCCCACCTCTCTCACCCCTCACCCTCACTCCATTTACCCCCACCTGTCCAAAATGAAAAATCCGTCATTTTCATCAAACGTCCAACCAAATATTATCTACACTCCATTCCAAAAGATCGAATCTTATTTGGGGAGACGGGATTTGCCATCTGTTTTCAAATTTCATTCCTCTATGAACTTTATTTTCCCCGACTTTGGACAAAATTATAACCCGATCGATCCGCTATCTGGCCACCGCGTCTACATATATTTTCCGTGGCAGTCTCCCACTTTGCTTTCAGTCAGCGGGTCAATTTTCTTACTCACGGACATAGGAACAAGTAGAGAACACATTCTAGAGTAGCAGCACACAACTGATAGGAACTGAAATGCCGACGGGTTGATGTGGTGAAGGGATAGACTCACATGGGCTTTTATTTATCTCTAGCTCCTTCGCCGCCCCTCTCGTCCTGGTATCTCTCCGCGCCCGGACCGTTTCAGCAAACTCCCTCCCCTTCAAGCTATCCTCTCCTTACTATTTTCACTTCGGTTTTTACCAGTAATCTTTTCTCCTGCCATATAACATGTAGACAGACAACATACTTTGGTCATATTAAAACAAGTAGCCGTACCGGAGCATGATATTTTTTTCTTGCTTTCTTTCTCTTTGTATTTTTTTACTGTTACAAGCTTAGGTTATATCCTACATTTCTTTGTGCTGCTTCGACACAACGCGTTGGTATATCCTTTGCTCTTAACCATATGCTATAAGCTCCCAAATTGTAAACAAATTGCTACAAAGTATTTTAATTTATATAAAAGGATCACTAGTTAAACTTTAACACACAAGCTGCTTCTGGTAAGAAACTAATAGTTGCGCACGTCTGCGGGACACCTGAAATCTAAGTGGGACATACTGGAGAGTCAATGAGAGCTCACAAGTGAAGGTAAGCATCATCTTTATTCTCTCTAGAAGTACTAATAGATGCAATGAACAAAGACCAACATTTTAAGCGCTGTGGAAACTAAAAGCTCAAGAAAACTATAAGGCGGAATTCTTTGGAGGGCAAAACAACACGTAGATCTTTGAGCGAATGTCACTTGTACAAGTGAGACAGTAAGAGTTGTGCTACAGAGATCGCGAGATGTTTTTTTTTTTTCCTACAGAGGTCTAGAGCGAACTAAAAAAAAGTGACTAAGTTGTTGACTTTATGTCCATCATCGGTTATACAACCAAGATGTGGAAAAATATGTGGAAACAATATGTTGGTGTGAAACATGTGAGATGACAAAAGGAGAATTGCTGGGGGTAGGCTACAGCTTATTTTAAAGACTGCTTGCCAATTGTTAAGGTAGGAAGTGAAAGTTGTCATCTCAGAGAGTTTTTAACAATGAAAAGATAAACCGAATAATAGGCCCTTGCTTGTTTCTGATGCAGCCAGTGTATGTTAAATGGCAAAAAGTGTTATCTTGCCTTTCCAGCCCTAGAATCCCAAATGCAATATACTCAAATGGAAGCCTGACAAAGGTAGACACAGCGTTAGAGATTCGCTGCTGAGGCTCACAACATGGTTCCAAACAACATGTGCTACATTCAATCATCACCTTTTGCACTCCCCTATGGAGAAACAGATCCATTAGTTTGGCTTGGAACACAAAACGAGAAGTAATGCAAACAAATGCCTCGAGAAGAGAGGATTTGACATTTCACTCCATGGTGTTTGGGTATACACCATAAAGACCTGGGTTTCACACCATGTGTTGTAAATAATGTAAGCATTTCTGTTGTTATTGCCATGTATTCTTTTTGTATTCCCTTTTATCTATCAGTGGTGGTTAATTGCCAACTAGTTGCAAACACACCATCCCGGCTATGGGGCAGAACGGAGCCCCTTAAATCTAACATTTCTGCACCACATACTGTTTCAACTTTCTTGTCATGAACTCGTCAAACAAACTAGACATATTTAATGAATAATGCAACCTAAACATAAAATAGATATGTTTCTAGTCCTTTATCTTTGGTCATTGCTGTGTGGTTGAAGAGCTTTGCAGCACAGTTGGCAGTCGACCGTTGATATTCTGACAAAATGTATTAGACTGATATTAGATCCTTAATGGTTAGTATGGTCACATTCTGGAAGGGGTCACATTTAGCATACTCACTTATTATTCACAGAAACAGGCTGTAAAGGTTAATGTAGCTGTAAGAATTAATGTTCAGTTAACTGGTATTATCCCTAGTTGAACATGTTTCTTTAACCCCTATTGAAAGCCTCTCTCCTATATATATTTTGTCTCTTGTCAGTGGTTGTTCAATGAGACAGAGTCGTTTTTCATACACGACACCACACATACAAACTTATGTGACCCATATGATAAAACTCAGGGAAACCTGTCAGTGTTCTTAACTTGTGATTTAACTTTCAGTTTAAACACAAGCAAATCAGATTCAAATTCCCTTTCCAAATGGGACACCAAGCTAGACCAACACAACAGTGATTGCTTATGGAAAAAAAAAAGTTAAGTTTCATTGTTGTTAATTAATGAAGACAAGCTGTTGAGCTACAGGGGTTATGATGCCACCTGCTTGACATGACATTCAGTGCTTCAGTCGGGACCAATGCCTTGGAGGCCCACTCCATTGATTAGATATTACTGTTGCCACCTACACCAGCCATTCTCTTGTTTGTTGACTATGGCGAAGTACACAGGTATTCAAACGCTCACTAAGCACACGAGCCAATATTTATAGAGGCTTTAACAGGTTCATTATAGTCAGCGGGGACGGTTCCACGGGGGATAGGGCCCTCATAAAGACTGAACAGGACTCGCTGGGTCCCCCTGCACTGAGCCGATGACAGTACTGTCAATGGCTTCAATCGTTCCTCATCTGCTTTATGGCTCTGCCGACGTTTATAGCTGTTAGGGGGTCTAACGGGAAAGTATTAACGGCTGTGAGGGCACACGGCTGTATTCAGCAGGGTACTACATTTAATCAAGGGTCACTGTCTGTGAAGTCAGTGCGCCACTCCACGGCTATGGGAGATCCGCCTCAGGGTTTTGCTGGTGCACACACTGTTGCATGTGCCGGAGGAGTGTATCATTGATCTAATCTGAACTCAGAAGAGAGCAAAAAATAGGCAAATGCCGTATAGTGTTTGGTTACTTTACTGAGGGTCAATGGTTTCCGAGACCTGACCTGAGCTTATAATTTTTTTTCCAGATCTCAGATACCAGTGGCTCACACTGAGACGCTAAACAGTTATTTCAGACTTTTCTGTTCTTCTTCCCCAACTCTCTTCTTATCTCCACAAAAAAACAGATCTGCTCCTGTAGAAGGTTTTGTGATGGCAGTGATTCTCTGCCCATTCCCTTATTAAACTTTATCCATATACAGTTTTACCCGGAAAAATAAGTGCTCCAATAATTCGGATTATTCTCCCACTTTTCTGCTCTTTCGTTCTTTAAATAACACTTTTGCAATGTGTTCCTACTGGCCTGCGCTGTCGTCCATCCTTTGTGCATACAGCAACGCAGCCTGTCCCCTGTTTTGGAGTCACTGACCCCCCTCGGCTCTCCTCTCTCCCCTCGCCTTCTCTCACTTAACCCCATATTTCACAGTTGAACTGCAGCTAATTTCCCCCCAGTCCTCCGAACAGCACTCTCTATACCGCAGAAGCACGCTTAATTACCCGCAATTAATGCTTAACGCTAACGAGAAAATTGCTCTGTTATGAAATGACTTCAAAGGGACTGGGGTAAGTAGAATGGATTGGAGGAAAAGTTGGGCGGTAGCCGAAGGGAGGCAGGGAGAAGGGGATTCTGCTGTGGCTCCCCTGAAGTCATCTCTGTGGTAGGCGGCAAGCAAAGATCCCATGGGCGAGCCCCTCAGCTGTAGGCAGCCGTATTTAACATCCACACACCCAGAGAAAGCACAATTCCCTTAGCAATGGTAAGGGGAGATGTGTTAGTAAAGCCTTGATAGTGGATAGGGAATTTTGCAAAGCGCAGTACAGTACCTAAGTGGCTGTCTGGGCCGCTCTCTTGGGAAACCATACCATACTACCGCAGGTCTACCTGGCTGCTAATTATGGCTGAACTATCTCACCTTCTTTCTGTACCTATTCCAGAATGATGAAATGAAAGTCCCTAAAATATTGTTTTACACTCGGAAACTTGTCATCTCCATGGTAGATATGTGGGGTTTTCCTTCTAACATAAATCTTTCAGAAATGGCAAAAGTCCCCTGTGTTTGCCCATCATTAGTGGAATGATCAGGGCAGCCACTACGCTCTTCTGGTTGGTAACTTGATTTGTATAAAAGTTATGATAAATGACTGTAATGTAATTTGATGTAGATATTATTAGACAGAGTCATATATTGTGGGCCTGATATTTTAAGCTTATAATAGTATGAAAAAATCCAAATACTAGCAATGTGTTGATACAGCCACCTCTGTATTCACAATCTTCCAAGCCAGAACTGAACTGAAACCCTTCGCATTAGCGTGTTTTTTTTTATCTGAAGCACTTTTAAATAAAAAAATTAAAATTAAATATTAACCTTAGATCCTATAACCTGTAAGGATGTTTGGGAAATCATCGCCTGTACAGAATTTACTGCAAGTAAATAAAACAATTTTAAACAATATAAATGATTACTATTCCCAGCCAACTACCTCATGTCTATTCATTATATTGTAAAAATAGACAATATCTCAATCCTAACAGACAGCCTTTTACAACATTACTTAAATGCACACAGAGAGACATTTGCGGACCCAACTGAGGTAATGGTGACTCTGGTGGCTGGCCACTAAGATGTTTGGGAGAGTAAACCCCTAAACCTTATCTGTGTCATCAAAAAGCAGCCTCTCTCAATTTCACCCTCCCACAATCCAAACTCAATCTCAAAACAGCAAAATGAAACAAATAAACACTCATTTGGATTATTTACGTCCAGTTTGGCCAATACGAGGCGAGGGTAAGAGGAACATAGAGCTATATGGTGGGTGGATAATTGTGGCAGTGGTAGTAATAAGTGCAGCGGCTACAGTGATAACAATTAGATTTGATTTCATTGAGAATGCCTCCACAGCTGCTCCCCTCTCACCCCTGAACCCCTCCCCCCTTTTCCCCCCTTCGCTTCCCTTCTCCCCAGCTCGTCTCCCCCTTAGATTAAAGTGGGTGTGTTAATTCCGTGGTGTTGCGATCGAAGAGCTCTGGCAACAATGGGAAATGGGCTATTGATCAGAACAGCTCAGATTAAGACTAGGCAGTGAAGCTCTTTCTTGCTCTTTCTTCCCTCCTTTTCTGTTCATTTCCCACCTTCTTCTCTCTCTCTTCCTGTCTGTCCTGCTCGGTGTCATCTCGCTCCATGCCCCTCTTCTTCATCAACCTCCCCGGTTCTTCTCTCTCTCTCTCTTTCTCTCTCTCGCTCTCTCTCTCTCACACACACACACACACACACACACACACACACACACACACACACACACACACACAAACGCTCACACACGCATGTGCTACGGGCAGGTGCACACACACACACACACACACACACATGCTCTGCCAATGTCTACGAGGATATCCTTGCCCGCCTGTTTCCCCCTTTCTCCTCTCCCTCTGTGTAACTCTCCCTCACTCTCTTCAGCCTCTATGTCGGTGCCATGGTATTTTACCTTGTCATTATCTTTCAAAACAATTCTCAACCCTTGCGAAATACCAGTGTTTTATGGCCAAAATAGGCTATATTGTGGTACATTTTGGATGAGTTTGTGAAATTTACAGCATTGATAGCTTCTAGTGATAACCCACTGCAGACACTTAGAATATACATGTTATATTTACAATCAACAAACCAATAGCTCTGGCCACAAACCAAAACCAAGCAAGCCTTCTAGTATTTACATAATAATAAGTTCAGTGTTGAAAACGACTTTAAGTCACTTGAAGATCTTGAGGGCACCTATTGTGGCGTCTTTCTTAATGGAGGTCTGTGTATCTAGGTCTGCCAAAAGTAGTTTATTATCTTAAATATTTCTATATGATTCATTCTGTTAAATAAAAGGCCAAAGGAGTTCAATAAACCATTCTGAAGGCATTAACCCCAGAGAAGGGGAATTTGTAATAAAGGCGGTGGAAATACGCTGGCTGAAAAGTCCCACATTCTTAACAGCTCAATTCACCGCAATCTGACACGTGTTCATGTGAGGTTACATATCAATCCATCACGGCAAGCCATTGCTGTGCCACAATTAAAACCTGCACCATCAAAATGGCTCCCCCAACAAATTAGCTGTCATGATCGGTCAGGGGACCGAATACATTGGATTTGCATTGAAAAGACTTAAAACATAGAAAATGTGAGTAGACAGAAAATCCATACTGTGAAAAGTGAGCTAAGAATCCCCTGCTCTACTCATATTAATTACGTCAATCAATGGGGATGCTATACGTCAGCCATCTATCCTATTTTCGACCTCCTCCTCTGCTTGACGGATATCTCCTAGGTGCCCAGGATTCAAACTCCACAAGACAGGTCTGGGATCAGAGACAGAAGCTAGCACTCCAGTAGAGTGGCTTTCATAATGTCTGATCCTGATCTGGGACGAGTGCTCGGAGGGTGTCAGCGGTCCTCTGCTTCCACCCTTTTGGTTTTGAAAGGGCACACATAGACAAACATGAAAGGACACATGAACATACACACACACACACACACACACACACACACACACACACACACAAATCCACACCAGCATACACATCAATATTACCCTGATCCTTGGTGAAGATTTCATCTGCTGAGTGTGTGAGTGTCTGATATTCCCATCTGCCGATACACACACATGTCCCGGATCTCAATTGCATCACCTTTACACACACACACACACACACACACACACACACACACACACACACAGTACTAATATTATTGTCAAGGGCAAGTTCAAATGCAGAGTTCGTGTTGTGGTGATAGGGTGCTAGGTGTGGTAAGAAGCCAGCGCAGGATCAGATCATGTATAAGGGTAATATATGGAGGACTGGTTGAGGCTATCACCACTTCCCTTAGCTTTGGCTTCAGCCGTTAACAAGCTATGACTGACAGCTCACCTAACACCGTGCACTAGAGGGCGATGTAGAAGTCGAGTGTGCCATTGGGCATGTTTGCGTTTGTGTATTAATAGTTGTAGTAGCAGTTAAAAAACAAAAACAAAAAAATACATTTGGTGGAGTCAAAGAGGTTTTTCTTGACTGCCATGTTAGAGTAATGACATTGCCCATGCTTCACACGCTATGCTCTTTCTTTGTCTATGTTTTCATGTCATACCAAATCTCCATTGCTCATCCTGTCATATGTATTTATTTTTCTTATATTTTATTCACCAGTCATACAGTCCTATTCTCTGCACTTGAGTGAGTTCCATAGGTTTACCTAATTGATTATTAAGTAACTGAGTGGGGATCAATTAAGTAATTAAAGTGTGTTAAGGGCATAGTCGATTGCTTGAACCAGGAGCTAGGGCACACAGAGATATGTCTCTCTGTGTGTGTGTGTGTGTGTGTGTGTGTGTGTGTGTGCGTGTGTGTGTGTGTGTGTGTGTGTGTGCGTGTGTGTGTGTGTGCACGCGCGTGCATTTGTGTTTGAGCTAGGCCTATGTGTTTCCTATTTTGTTGTGTGTAAAATCTCTAATGTTATTTTTTTACTTTGAAAATGCTAATATATACTACAAGTATTGGTTAAAGATACTTTGTGGAGCAACGGGTAAGGGTGAGAAAGCTTGCTCTGGACCAGGCGAGACAGTGATAAGTGGCTCCTCTTGTGGCGACGCGAATTCGAGGAGGGGAGTGTGTGTGAAAGAGAAATACACACTCAGACACACACGCACACATTGACACATACACACAAACCTCATATACGAGACACAGGGACGGAAACGGGTCGAATCCTACTTCAAATTCTCTTTCCTCTCGGCTTGTCGACCGGGGAAAACAAACCGACCCGAGGCACAGCGAATGGGGATTTACTAATTAACTACTTACACAGAGAGAGATGCACACCTCCTCCGCTCCCTCCCTCCCTCTCTTCAGTTCTCTCGGTCGAGGTTGTTAGAGTGGTCCTTGTTCCCTGGCTCCGTGCGTTACCGGAAAAAGTGCCGGGAAGAGTGATCGCGTGCGGATACCACTGGTCATACTTCTGCCGGTGAAAGAAAATTCTGAACCACTGGCCTAAAAAAACTTGAGGTATGCTATCGTCAATTGCCATTTGTCGCTGAAAATTAGATAAAAAAAATATGTTAGTTTGGAGATTTTCCTAAATCTGTCATATTTTCTCAGCTAATTTCTCATGTTGGTATTTTCTGTTTTGGTTATTTTATTTTTGCTTTGTTATCTGTCTGCTGAAAAAAAACTGTCATAAATATAAAGCTCCTGCCGACAGCCTATCAATTTAGTTTTCTACATTAAAGGCAAAATTGATTAGTTTATATCTTATAAACTTCAAGACTTTGTAATGGAAGACATCCGGTTCGTTTTTAAAGTTGCATTTAAGATACACTGTTCTATTCTAAAACGCATGGGCGACATTTATATTCATTATATGGAGTTACTAAGGAGAGTAATCAAACTGGCTTGGCATTATGAAAGGTTGCCGCTCACCATGTGCGGGGAGTTCTTGTGTTTAGCTGTCCATGTTGCCCCAGATTAGCCGTTGGTGTCTCTATTTGTCAACGTATACGTCTAACCCTCACCTTCACACCAACGTATCAATCAGTCAATTACACCGGCACTCACACGGCAAGCAAGAAGCAATGCTTAAGTCAATGCTTTCTCTGTTTGTATATCTCACCTGTCTGCGTGATTGACCCAGGTTAATTTACCTTCACAAAGTGTATGTAACGTTTGGCATCGGATGCATTTGTCTTTTTGTCATCTTGTTCACGCTTCATATAGTTTAGGATGTAAATGGATATGCTGCCCTCTTCTATGAAAATATTTATTTCACATGGATAGGAGTTTGTGAAGCAGTCCATATCATTGCGCATTTTACTTTCTGAAGTGATGTTTATATTTTGTCGCATAGCCACATTTTTGCTAATCGTTTTTAGAAATATAAAAACATATAGATTTGCTGATTTGCCGGGTCAGAGAAATTGTGAAAAGTAGTAACATAAATTTTATCCAACAGTATTGGCTTTGACAAAAAACATTTTCGCACTGATGGAAAAAAATAGGCCCAAAAGTTCCATGTGTTTTGTGCGTGTGTGCGCGTGTATATAAGTCTGAGATTCAGATATAGGACCATCGATGAGGGTGGAGAACAAAAAATCTCAAACCTTTTGGAATAATCTTTACAAATTTGGAAAGGGTGCTCCCTAAAGTTTTGCGGTTGTTTACACCCTCTAACTTTGATGCATATTTATGTACGCCATGGGTGTACTTCATCAATTATTTGCGCCAGTATATTTCTAGATAAACAGTGTTTGTAAATCAATAGATGCATGTAACTATTCCAGATTAACAGATCGATCGATAGATTCACCCTAACCTGACCGAAAGCTGATTTTCTTTTCAATTATGCACATACAACTTCACTAAAGTTGTAACACACCAAAGTTCTGTGTATTTAATTTTGTTTTGTTACCGAGGTAAAGTAGGTCAGACTAAAGTAATTTTTACATGTTTCAGACCATTAACATTTAATAATGACAAGGTCAGACTAAAGTCATTTTTACATGTTTCAGACCATTGATATTTAAGTATGACAATATGTTTTTGTAATATAAAGAATGATAACGAAACACACTTGATAGTATTAAATAGTACAACAAGCTAATATCATTTTAGTAGCTCACAAAAAGTAGGGAAAACTCACAAATTGAGCATATGCTGAACGAATTTTTTCTAAGAGACTAATTTTGAAACATTCAATCAATATTTTTGGAGTACTAAAAAGTTTATTTTTTATTATTTTAAAGCAGGCTATAAATTGATAAGGAGATCATTAATTAGTTTTTATTATAATTATTTGTTGTTTTTGTTGTTATCTGAGCTAACCATTAATATAACTATTTCGTCAATTTTGTGAAATTATTTTTGCTCTATCTCTTCTGCCTATATATGTCTATATATCTCCCTCTCTTGACAATATATTGTTGAAATATTTCCGACATTAAATGACATTTGGGGAAATCTCTAACATTACTCACCCATCTCCCCTCGACCTCATTACGCTTGAACTCAAAGTCTTTCACCTGTCGAATTATAGTTGTTGTTCGGTCATTTTTGTCCAATTATTTTCGTCCGATTTTCCTCCAGAGTAAGTTATTATGTTTACAACAATGCTTTGCTGAGCTGCAACTATAATTTTAAAACAGTGATACATACTATAGTCTTATAAGAGTACCAACAACAACAGTAATAATAATAATAAAATAATAATAACAATTATATAGTACTTATTCATAATTCATGTATACCAAAATATGAAGGGGTTCTGCAATAACCTACTATAATTAAAATGGAAAATGCTTTTGGGGAAACTGTAGGCTATATGTGTGTGTGTTTTCAGGTTTTGGAATATTGGCCTATTGATCCATGGAAAATAAGCTTGTAAAAATGCAATATTAATAATACTCATAATAATAATAATATAATTATGATTATTACAATAATAATAATTGATCAATATAAGCCTTGATTATATTTGTTTTTTTAACCTATGACTTGTTCTCAGGGATTAAGCCCTTAGATCATAGCTCTTTCGTCGTCTTATATTTTATACGTTAAATTTGCAACTGTTATTAACAATTTTCTAATTTACAGATTAACAAAATAAGGAAATGTAATAAAAAAATTTTTAACCACAATTGCCCTTTCAACTTATTTTTGTCGATTTTAATTATAAATACATTGGCCTGTTATATTCCAAACATAAGATGTAGCAAAATCTAATACAAACAATTTATTATCTTTTAAGAACAATATAAATAAATAAATCACTTTGCTAAACATGCAAATATCCTATACTTTAGTTTGAATTAACTTTCTGGAATGGTTTCTCCGTCAATATTGGCTATTAAAAAATGCTTTATATGCAAAAAAAACACAACATAAAATTATACCTAAAATCAGGGTTTGGTTTTAAAAAATTTATCATCCTATGGAATCCTATATTGGAAAATAATTTGGTATTATCAAAGTGGCGCTATGAAGCGCAGTCAATATTCCTTCCAGTTAGCTCTTTATATCAATAACAAGAAGATTCCGTTAGATTTCAAGCCCATTATAGATTGCCTGACTGAAACACCTCTAAACCAAAGAACCATAGGCCACCTCCGTTTATGTCTCCGCTAAATGACAGTTAAGAGTAAATAAGTTGATTGATCGTAGAAGTGAAGTGGTTCCACCTAAGTATTTTTTTGTCGGGAGGGCCGGAGTTGTCCTAAGCGACGAAATGCTACTCTCCAGACGTGGAGAATTTCACCAAAATGTTTAGATTTTGGTCATATCGTTTTGTAGCCTGTCGATAAATGACTTAATTTGATGTATGAATGTATCCACAGATATGCATTCATTAGTTATTGACAGTCATAGGCCTATGCCTAAACTTTTTTTTCTTTTTTGCGTCCAGCAGTGAAAACTTCCGAGAGAGTGCAACGCCTTTTCTCCTCATACACAACCAGACCAGAAGAGAGCCAATCGATACCGAGATTTGGAATTTGGGCTTCGGCCTCAGGTGCATCTCTGAGGCTGGGCGACGCGGAAGTCCAGGTGGGTGTGATCATATTTGTTTTTATGAGTTAAATCTATATGCAATTTAAATGAGGACACAAAATTCAAAACAAAAGGCTTTATTGGAAAAACTCTTAGTATTTTATTATATTACATATGCATTTTCATGGGGTCCATGACCGCTGCATGTGGGAGTTATTGGAAAGTTCAGGGATCTCTATGCTAGTTTACAATTGTGAATTCATTAGTTGACTATAAACACTTCCTGTTCAATACTGCCCTCACACTGGTTTGTACAACATTCTTCAGTCTACATAACTCTTAAAAATGCTTGTCATTATCTAAATCGCTGGGTTATAACTAATGGCTCATTATTTATGGGTTATTTGTCTTGATATGGGTTGTTTTTGTATAACCAAGAGGCTGGGTTGGTCTATACAAAAAAAAAGTTTTCCCGCTCTTACTGACCCAACTGCTTCAGGGTCATAGCAGTTTTCCCTAAGTTATTGGTGCTAATGCACTATACTTTGTCGATTCTACCCAGCATTTGGGTTAACTAGATAACCCAAACCCATTTTCCACCCAACCCATTTCGCTGGGTTACACCAGCATTTTTAAGAGTGAGACAGACTTAGCCTGCGTCCTTGTCATCTATGCTCTATATCCTCCTTCGTTCTCTTTGGGGGGGGGGCGGGGGCCGCCCCCGGGGGGGCGGGGGCGGGCGGGGCGGGGGGGGCGGGCGGCGGCG